>OX235279.1:29992744-30010847 GCA_944472155.2 Trichobilharzia szidati
TATACCCAAACCATCTTTTGTGAAAAAATTCCTATTTTTAATACGAACTTTACCTTCCATAAAACTGTTAGACTTTTAAATTACGCGCTTACATGATCGGCTCAACTCATTGGTTGATTGTCATTCTCTTGAGCCACCTGTATGCGTATATAATACATACCCCGTGGACGATTTCAAATACTCCAATGTCCCTCTAGGCAAAGACGAGGCTGAATAGTGAATAAGTTGATCTCCAATCGAAATAAAAATTATTGATTGAACACCATGTTACGCATGATTTTTTCTCCTCCTCCTCCTCGAGTTGGAGAGATATCCTCTTCAATCACATTAAGAGAAAAAAGAATAACCGTTTTTTAATTAGGGTTATCTTTGAGATCATGTAATCATGTCTCATTTGCATAAAAATACACAAGTGTCCTCTATCAAGTGTGTGTGTCTGTGCGTCACACACATAATATCCGACAAACACGAGGGATACACGCACATGATGAGAGTAGTATTCGTAGTGATAGGAGTGAGGGTAGGTTAGAGATGAGCAGAGTTAAGAAGTCAAAGAGCCTAACTGACTAATCCTATTTGTGATGTTCTTCTTATTTCCACTAGGTCTTTCACTGAAGCAGAGGAAAAGAAAGAAGGAATAACCTTCGAACACACACACAGAATGTTGAATCATAGCTAAAGTAAGGGCAGAAAAATAATAATAATAATGATCTGTCGAGTGAATCTGCGAATGCGAGTATTGCAAGTTAGTAAACACGAGGGTCAAATATTTATATCTGTAGATATCAAGATTTTAGGTGGATCACGCAAACACATACTCACATGCGGAAAGTAGGAATACGAATGAGAGAATGACCTTAAATGTCTCTTCGAAAACAGGCGACTCAATATAATGCTGTTTGGAAGCTGAATAAATGGCCTGGAAAACTAACTAACTAACTAACTAACTAACTAACTAACTAACTAACTAACTAACTAACTAACTAACTAACTAACTAACTAACTAACTAACTAACTAACTAACTAACTAACTAACTAACTAACTAACTAACTAACTAACTAACTAACTAACTAACTAACTAACTAACTAACTAACTAACTAACTAACTAACTAACTAACTAACTAACGAACTAACGAACTAACGAACTAACTAACTAACGAACTAACGAACTAACTAACTAACTAACTAGATATGATAGAGAATATATGCGGCTCAGGTGGATGATTTTGATGTGGTTGTGTTCTCTGAGCTGGATAGTTAATTTGCGAAGCAACATCTTCATTGCCATTCTTCAAAAGGAAGTCAAAAGTGGCTAACTAAATAACTTGCCATCTAACTAACCAACTCACTTACTAGTCATCTCACTAAATTACTCACTAACTATCTAACTAATTAAATAACTAAATAAGAATCAAACAAACTCCACTCATTTTTCTATTACGAATCTTTCGATAAAGGACATCGGCATTAAGAGAATTGGTTTACATTCTTGACATGAATAACGGTATTCATTCTATCTCGTGTGACAAACACTCATTGCCAGTAATGACTTGGTAACTGACGTCTTCATTGATGATCATGGTCGGCCACCTTGAACTCTTCTCTTCTCATGTGATTTCTGCTGTATGAGATGGTAAATTTCATCTCTGATAATGTGTGTGTTTGTTAATCACTGATTGATTCATCTGAGTACCAATCAAACAATTCTAGAAATTCTCTGGCATCACATTCAGTGTTTTCTCCGTTCAAATAGGTTTCGTGGAACTGTGAATCTCTTGAAGAAGATTGCGATACAAGCAGTGATCACACTACTCTGGAGACAACCAACCAACTGGTCCAATGCTGTAAGAGAGAAGCAATCTAGATGTTCACAGATGTATATGTATCGACAGCATCGTGGGGAGGCTGAGTGTATCCTACAGCCTATCATAATAAACGCTTGATAATAGAGCACAAATACTCTCTGTGTCTCATTGAGAACAAGCGAAACGAGCTGGATAGCCAGCTACCACTCCTGGTAGATATCAATGATTCACAACACTACTACTACTCATTTAAATTATTCAGCCTGGCTAGCAAAGGGAGAAATCAGAACATCTGGTGAACTGAAGAGATTCAGATCGATTCGAAAAGACCTTTAAAGTCATCTGGAAGATCGGATCATACCTGTCAAAGGTTGTGAGATCAAGGTATTTGAGTACAGCTGAGACACTAGCGATCAAGAATTCGCTGCCCACGATATGTATCCAAAAGAAATATGTCCAAACTTTGTCATGACCGAGGCCATCAATAAACAGTCAATTATCGCAATAGTCATTTTCGTATTACACCTTACTTACTGATCCTACTGTAACAACAGAAGACAAGGGCCAGGCAACAGATAGTTTATTAAGGAAAATCAACACATATTTATGGATTTTAATGTACATTATTGTAGATTACTGTTAGTAGAAAATACAGTCTTCGTTTTCGTACAGTTTCTAAAATTTCAGGTAGCCATTTCGCTATTGGATGGCACGGGGAACGGGACATACCTAGAGTTGGACGAAGTGGGAGGTTTTGTCTGACAAAATGTTGTTCTTTAACAATCGTTTGTGACAACTCATCACTTTTGTTACTACCCTCTTACATAAACATTCAATTCACCTGAACTTACTAATTGTATTTCCGTTTGACAAATTTAATGTATACACACATACAAAACAACCATATATATTTGCGATTGTACAGCTATGAAAATGAATTTGCCGAAAAGAGACTCTTCGCTGAACTACTTGTCTTCTGTATATTTTTTTTAATAAATGGGTAGGAAGGTTACAGAAATATTCCGGGTCAAGGGTCAGATGGATAAAATTACAAAGTGTTTTAAACTGTATTATAGGATAAATGTATTATTAACTATTATTATTATTCCTTGGGTTATTAGTGGAACCGACGCCTTCAACGACACATCTCCACCTTCTTCGGTTTTCCGCTGTCCACTTTAGCTGAGTCCATGATTCCACTCGAGCGATGTTCTGCATTGCGCGAGATATTATTCCACAGTCTTCTCAACATATGTTCAGCCAATCAATATCCCTTTTCTCCTACATATTTGTTGAGCAATCGGCTCTCACATGTTGATTCGTTTCTTGTTACTAATTCTCTCCGCTTGTCCATTTGCTCTTCAGCATGGAACCAACCAGCTAGCGAATTGAAAATCTGTTGATGAGAGCCTTCAGCTGTGTGCTGGAAATACTTTCCGTGACGCACGCGTAGTGCAAGTTCCTGACCAATATAGAAGAACTGACTCACTGGCTGGCTGACTTTACTAATATTTGTGTCGAACAGAATTCGAATCTTGTTTTTGATGATGCTGAGTTTCAGGTTGACGGAGGCGTATCTCTCTTGTCTCTCCGATTCTGACTTAGTGAATGACTGACATCTTCATATGCACCGACCGCCTGTGTTTGAATCGATGCTGGCTTCCTAGACTAGATAAGTGGAGGTAGGAAGTAACTTCTGTCAACCTCTTTCTTCGTTTGTTTTTGACTTTTGCTGGTTGTTGTTGATATTGATGTTGATGGTGGTTGGTTGGTTATCTCCACCTTCCAAATGTTCGCCCGGATAAAGTCAGCTCTGTCTTCGTTGCCAGCTAGCCAGCCAATCAGCCAGCCAGCCAGCCTTTTCAACCAGTTTGTTGCCATTCCTCGCCTGCCTGCAAGTCTTCAAGCTTGTATTTGTGTAACATTCAACGCCATATTTCATCCACATGCGAAGTCCAGATCTTCTAGAGACTTCTTGATGCTCAGTGCAGAGTATTCCTGTCTTCTCACCCAGTCGCTCACTCACTCCTTGTGCACATTCTCACGCATAATTCAATCCACCACAGTTACGGATATCATCGTTTTTTATAATAGGCAGCCAGCCAGCCATCTTGACTTACTGCTGTCTCCATTTCGAACACCACACTGAGTTTCCCCCTGTGGTTCAGATGACATGTGGCATTGTCATTTAGCCAGCCAGCTGTTGAATGAGGTTGATAAAGACTTGGAACACTGCACGACCTAGTTTTGAAGCAGTTTTCAAATTAATTCTCAGTCGACACTGGGATAAAATGATAGTATTTTGGTGAGAGCTGGCTGCTAGTTGAAGCTGGTGGACGGTAATTGACGTCAATATTTATGTCTTCAATATTGGTGGTGAGAGAATGTGAACAAAGTCTTTGCGTAGGTGGATACATTTATCATACGGATGATCTGGCACAGCCACAGAGAGATGCAAGATTAACTTTCTTTGAGAAACAACCAATCTACTAACAGTAATCTACAATAATGTACATCAAAATCCATAAATATGTGTTGATTTTCCTTAATAAACTATCTGTTGCCTGGCCCTTGTCTTCTGTTGTTACAGTAGGATCAGTAAGTAAGGTGTAATACGAAAATGACTATTGCGATAATTGACTGTTTATTGATGGCCTCGGTCATGACAAAGTTTGGACATATTTCTTTTGGATACATATCGTGGGCAGCGAATTCTTGATCGCTAGTGTCTCAGCTGTACTCAAATACCTTGATCTCACAACCTTTGACAGGTATGATCCGATCTTCCAGATGACTTTAAAGGTCTTTTCGAATCGATCTGAATCTCTTCAGTTCACCAGATGTTCTGATTTATCCCTTCGTTCGCCAGGCTGAATAGTGTGATCTGGAGTTCACCTGACCTTTCTTCGGAATTGTTTCTGGAACCTACTCACATCTTCATTATAAACACACAAATATACAGCCCAGTTGCCTTCGTACAAAAGAACTTTCTCTTCGCCGCAATCGTCTTTTTATTATTCCCTCCTCTTTTCAATTGAGTAAAACTAAATCTCAGTGAAAAGAATCAACTAGTTTTCTTTTGCGAATTTCAAAGAATGTCTGATCAACTGTTCAATTGTTGAGAACTGAGGGTAACGCTGTTTTGAAGAGATATATATTCGGCGTGAACCAGCTATTTACATCATAAGGGAGTTGAACGCGTACAAAATTTCAATTTCGGCCTCCAATTGATTGATATCATTTAGGAAATGACAGTGAACACCAATGTGGAATACTGGACAGCTGTTTCAGTCGACCTAGTTTGTGTATCATTGGCAATATGGTTTGAACAAAAGAGCTTCGAGTTGCAAGGGAAGGCTGTTAAGGCTTCTGATATTTAGACGTAATTGTCTACATGTCCGTCTCACATGTCTGTTTGTATTTCCCTCACCCCACACATTTATTGATTTATGACCTAATTTTCTCTCACACTACTACTTATGACCTTGGAAATTCTATTGGTTGTTCATTGTCTTAATTTATCGTCGGCATTATTGCTTCTCAAGGTCTTTGTAAACATCTTTGTATACGTAAGTGCTGTCAAACGTTTAGCTGGACTGTTGTTTTGAAATAGTGCAAGCTGTCTTACCAACTTGCGGTCATTTTTTCTGTTGACGTGCGATTAAGACAGATTAGCCAGGGCATTAAGGTTAGTATTCTCCCATTGTCTACTAGGTCATGTAGTTCCAGTCAGAACACATTCACCTATTGTCGCCCAATCCACCACCCAGTCCATGAATTCCAACTGCTAACAATTCTCGATTCACAGTGAACACTAGTAGTCAAAGTCACCCAATGGACCCCACTGATGATGCTCCATCACCAGCAGCGTGTATACAGACTATTTCTTCCTGTAGATATTCACTAGTCAGCAACAGATTGTAAATTCCCTTTCGACTTGGCTGCGTGTGAATTCATTTCATTTCTCATTTTTACAAAATTTCAACAAAATCAGAAAAAAAACGAAAAAAGGACAGTGCGTAGGAGAGAGTGGCAGAGACACATAGATAGACAGACGGACAGAAATAGCCCACTGTATGTTTCCAGCATCTTCAATGTTCAATTCGCCTCAACTTCATCATTTCAGACAAGACTGAATTGAATTCAAACTTCATCACATCATCATTATCACTATCATTATCCCATTATAATGGATCAGAGTTTTCACATCTCTATCTCTCTCTCTCTCTCCCTTGATCTCTGTGCAATCAATTTCATGAATGATTTCCATGAATAAATCAACAAATAATAGACAGAGATGCCTCTCTCTCTCTTTCGTCATAAATGAATGCAGATAAACAAACGGATTTCATTCATACATTGAACATGATAATGCATAAATCAGCAATCTTCAGATGTTTTCTTTATGAGCAAAACAGATTTATGAGGAGAGTGATGAATAGGTTGCTGACACTATCCACCAATGAAGACTGTGACACATGTGATGGTATGAATATCCTTCAGGATTGAAGAGTTTTGTTTTTACGTACATGTGAGTTAACTGCCTGGCTAATCGACTGATGAAACGAGAGAGTCAAAGAGATCTTTTGATGAGTTGGATAAATCACTTTGCTTGCAGAGGAAGCTTATCCTGAGCTGTTTTAACAGCTCAAAATTGATGTGAATACAACGTGTCCGTTAAACTTCAGCGCTGCGGTGGTACTATGCAGCTCCAGAATAATTTGGTTATAATATTAGATATGTCATACACACGCACAATCAGAGTAAGTGAAACAGTATTCTTGTCCACTGGGAGTCAAAGCTTCGAGCATAATATATATTGATTGATGATAATCATGCCATCATCATTGTCATCATCGTCAATTATAAATACGCAACTTTGATTCCTCCGTTTTATAGTTTGCTTTATTCCTTCCTATATGTTGTCATAGATTTGGTTGTAGAATCGTCTACATATCTAGGACAGGTGTTGTCTCAATTTCATTTCATGCGTTCTCAGTTGACTAGATAAATCAAGCTTCCGTAATCATTCTCTCTCTAAACCTTCTTACATTCGATTTTAGAATTGTCATGTTGTCCCGTCATCGTACGTTGTATGATTGGGTGTAATTGCATGTAGTGAGTAGCATAGCTGAAATATTTTCCAGATTTCCTGCCTTATTAGGGTCAACTAATCTAGATTTTGCTAGTTTTTGCGCTCCCATAGTCTGACTGATTGAGTGACTGACCCTGTTCTACTGCTTTTACCTATGAATTTGATCTGACAAATAAATTGGTTTGTTCATTCGGCTATATAGACAGGTTCGTTTAACAGACAAAGCTTGTATCTAACTGAGTTTGTGAGTTTGAATGCTAGTCACTTTCATTTCTGCCTGCATTGTTAAGAATTCTCAACTGTAAGGTAGTCGAGGTTCCATCTTTGTGTGCGAGTACAACTGATGACTTAAATTCCTCATTGCTGCTGTCCTCGTTATCCTGTGGACGTTTGACATGCATGTTGTCAATAGTATCAATATTATTATTATTATCATCACTATTACTACTCTGATTATTTATTCTATTTTTACATTTTCTACATAATTCCTGACTAATTTATCAGGCTCATTATCAGGTTTCAAAGCCTCTCTCATTTGAATCACTTCTTGTTTTAGATTTTCCTTGCTTCTACTTGGTGTTCATGCCCTACTGTCATTTAAATATTTCATCAATCCTATTTTTACTGAAGTAGAATGGGATTATTGGAAGTCCAAATATTGCTGTGAGTGCGTAGGTTTTCTGTGAACACTAGTGTGTTTAACTTGCCATCTTCTTTCCTTTTCACGCTACAATTTAACATTGAAAGGGCCCCTTCCTGACTTTCGAATTCATAAGTGTGAATTGAATCTGTGTTTGTCTGTATATGCGAAAGGAAACAGGTGCAGACAGTCACTATTGGCTAGCAAAATAGCAAGCTAGTTAACTAGGCGAACTTCTGATGATGCTTCAGTGAACTGTAATCACCATTCGATACTATTGATTGATTGACTCAATGTTATTTAAAACAGCATTACTTGTGGTTTCACAAGATTATTCCTTTAATGATTCAGGTCATACATACCTATATGTAGAATCTAAAGAGGAGAACTTCGCCGGAAAGATGATTTTTCCTTTCATCAACCTTTGAAATCATTCATGGGCATCTTGAGTCAGTATTAAAACATCTAACATTGTTCAATGTTTCTTCCAGTGAACATCGTGAATTATCGTCACACACAGTAAGGGAAAAATATTTTGCATTCTTTTGCCACCTGAAGTTGGAATGCTGTCTCATTGTGATTCTGAAGGAAATGAAGGGGGAACTGTAACGGATCTGAACTGTTTGGAAAATCCCCTCCTGAAGCCAACTAACCCATCAAAATATTTATACTTATTTGGACGTTTCAACCAACTTTGTACTTATTCCCTTGTTTCAGCAATTTGGCTTGAGTGAATCACGGTCATTGTCATCCTGAACTGTCCGTGAGAATTTTTGTGTGTGTGTGCATGTGATACTTGTGGACACAGGTCTGATCCCTCCTTGTTTGGAATATTCTAAGTGATTCTCAGGGGACTTCATATGGCTGGTTTTCGGTGAACTAACTTTCAGCATCACTAATTACCAATCAGCGAATGAAATTGAATGGTTCAATGAATTTCATCCGGGTGAGTTGAAAGTTCTTGTCCGTTCGATTCGAGTCAAATGCCTGCGCTAACATAGTTACGCTTGCAGTTTGGTGAAGATAAGGTTTTCCATTAGTGCATAGGAAAGAAAGGATTTGTTCTTGTGGATGTGTGATGACGATAATAATCTTCAGCAGGTTGATTGATGGACATCTGCAACATTGCGCGATTTGTGTGTGACGAATAAGTGTCAGGGGGAATGTAAGCTGATGATTGGAATATAATTCGTAGGAACATTTATCGCCAGCCCCATTTTGTCCTTAACTCAGGTTTTGTATATTTTTGAATACTGAGTTTTAAAACAGCCTGTAAGATGGGCAGCTGCTGGATCTGAAAATAGCCATATCAATGGTTCAGTGGTACCAGCAGTGCAGATACATCGAGTCATGGAAAATGAAGAGAATTAATTCGTTATTAGAATGAGAATGTGTCGTCGTACGCATGGATGTAACTATCTTATTGTAGAAAAATACAACCGTGATCATGAGTGAACAAACCATGTTTGGGTGATTGGTTTATAAGACATCTCCCTACAGAATGCATTCGTTGAGAATATAGCAGAGAGAAGGTCAAATACTTTATTACCTATTATTACTTGACTTGTGACACGAGGATCTGTAATACACATAGATCAGTGAGTGGAAAAGTGTTATAACTCCTTGTCATCCCTTGGATATATATTCACCACAGAGTCAACCACTCCAATGATTTTGTGGATCCCATTACACGGGGACCACCCACACCAATTCCTTCGTAGGCTTTTGACGAAGGTTAGGAAACAGGATTACAGCCATGAATGGATTGAAAAGCAGTGCCATTTATAGACATTTCGATGAATGATATGCATAGGATGTGGTGTAGCTTTTCCATTGATACTCCTCCAATGCTAAACTGTGAGATGTTATTATCACATGGGAGAGGAAGGTATCCTCTGTAACACTTCATTACAGTTTCTATGCATTTTTTCATACATATGTATGCTTTCCATAACCAGAATATGCCTCATTCATGTGATTGGCTCGTTGAAGGTCATTCGTTGATGGAAGTTAGTGGTACTTAAGGTTTAACTTTGCGCTTTTTCTATTCGTTAACACCCATGGGATCTGTACAGCTACCTGACGACACTGTTCAGGTAATTCTGACTATTTGATATGCTGTTAATATTATTATTATCAATAATATTATTGAATAGTGTTACAGGTTTTATCGCAAATTACTGCTGGTTTGCTGCTGTTTGGGTATTTTGGTGACTGTTGGTAACTGAAGAATGTTTCTTGGTCAGTTGTACAGCAGAATGGAAAAATTGGTTTCCTTGCGTTGACACAACAACACATTAAAATAACCTTTGAGACAACTAATTCATTTTCTCCAATGCTGGAAGAGACACAGCGGATTGCAGGGTTCGGTTGGAGGATTTCATGATGAGCTGACATCAGTTAGAGAACCACTGGTAAACCAGCCACAGTGAGTAAGGCCAGACAGCGGTTTCGTCCTCGTTTGGGACTGGTTCTTCAGTAGTACGCACTCGCACCACGGGGTTGGAAAACAGGACCTCTTGGTTACCGGGCCAGCGATCTAGTAGACCACTCTCAGGTTTTTCTATGGTTGTTTGATTGACGGCAGCTCATGATGAGACCCTCCAATCAATCACAAACAATCCTTACAAATCCATTATTTCAAGATTATAGGAATTGTTAAAAAGGTGGTTGAGGTGAAGAAAGTTTTGCTTTTCGACGAAGTCAACGTAAACTAGGCTGTGCATTCATGTATCTACGTAATAAATGTGTGAGAAAGTTCCACAACTATTTCATGTCAGAGGTCAATTTCATAAAATTACAAAGTGTAATCATCTGGAAGATCAGGTAAAAAAAGACAATGCAACCGTAATTACTGAAAAACTTGACTGTTTCCACAAATTACGGATTAAAGACGAGTAGTGATAACGAAATAGGTAGAAAGTTGCAACATACATAAGAAAGCCAAATAACAAATCTATCAATGCAGATAGTAATTGAAATCGTAAAAATAAGAAAGATAAACAGGAAAAGTGGACAAGAAAAATAAGATGTTAATCATTTTTGATGAGACTGACTTTTCATGATGACAACGGAGGGGATCACGGTTTCCTCGGACGTATTTCGTTTGAACACACAGTATACGTCTACGCTTTTGGATCATCAGTGCCTCTACTGCTCCTAGATGCCTTGATTTCACTCTTTTTGAAAGGTCTTATCGGGTTTTGTATATGACTTTGAAGGACTTTTCAAAGCAGACTGGATATCGTGAGTTCACGAGATGTTCTGTTACCGGAATTCATACACCCTTGCATTCTCTTTTTTCTTATCAAGCTGGATATTGCGGTCCTGAGTGTTGTTTTACAAGTGGACGCATGTTACAGACAATGTACTCGGCTCTATAAGGAGCAAGTGAACTGGTATTTGCATGCTGAACTGGCCTGATGAGAAAACTTGTCTTCCCCATACACGTAGGATAGTTTCTTGCAGGAAAGTGTTACTCGTAGGCTGGCGGGAGGCGAAGCATAATATACTGGGAAACATCGAAAGCCGTCTACGCATTTGGTATTTCATGAATTCAACTTCTGACCAGAACTAGTTCTGCAAATTTCCCACATATTTGTTATACACATACACGGATGAACAGCCTAACTGACGGTGCCTTCGACGAAAAGAAAAAATTTTCTTCACTGAAACAGTCATTTCATGAATTCCTTTAACCTATGAGTTGTGAACGCAAGAGAGTGTGATAACATGAATTCACAATCATTTGAAATTATATCTGAAATTCATCCAACTGTAAACGCAAAATAGACAGCGCTACTAATTTCTAATGTCACTCTTCAAGGGGAATGAATTCACTTTGATTTTTTTGCGAAAGCAATTTTACCACTTAAATCCACTTAAATATGATCATTTTAAAGTTAATTTCAACACTCATGAAGTGTTCCTGTTTCTGGTAGTGGCAGTTTTCGCAAACAACCACTCATCACTGAAGTTCATATTTGAATGCTGTTTAAAATGTCCACTGAATATATTCTATCACAATGAGTTTGAATTTCCAGTATGTCTCTCACCTGAAGAGTAATTCACTTCTCAATAGGGAGTTCTTTGATTCCCTCTTATCATTGATTACATTGGTTATTATTGAGTTAATATGAAAAAAACCGTGCTCTATAGTGTGTACTGAATTGTTGTTAGCAAGCAGATGTCTGTTTGAGCGTGTGTGTTATTTTGTAATCAAATTAATGTAAGTGGGGTAGAATAATACTCAAATTTCACTTTCACCCGAAGACTAATCAGTGAGAAAATGAAACATCCACAGATTACAGCCTAAGGTTTTTATGTCTTTCCAACCGTCTTCGTCAGTCGGCTGCACCTCGAACACACAGAAACCGTTGAGGCAATAAAATCAGTTTCAGGGATTATCGGTGATCATGATCACGATCTGCATCCGTTACTACAAATATTCAACAACTGTCATTCAGCTACAAAGTTTACTCTTGAAATTGAGAACGTATGTGAAGTACCTTTTCTTGATTTTGAACTTACAAGAACAGATGATGGAACTTTAGTAAGGTCCATCCTTAAAAATCCCACATGTAACGTTCACCTGACAACTTTTTACAGCTGGTTATTAATCAGTCGAAAAAGTAACCTAATTGGATATCTTGCTGCTCGTGTCCGACGCATCTGCACCTCTGATTCCTTGCAGAAAGAACTGACCGAATGGGTAGACAGCAAAGACAGTCATTCGATGGAAACCTTTAGAGGGAGAAATTGACTTGAAATTGAAATACAGATAACCACTCATCAACAATAAGCAGAAACCACTATCATCACAAAGAAGAAATCTGGAAAGAGGTCACTTCCTTCAGTTAGCTATCTAGTTTGCTTCCTTTCAGCTGCTGGCGGACAGAGAGACAGACAGAGAACGATGTGAAATCCAGCCAGAATCGAAAGGCTAGACAGATGGATTAACATCTTGTGAGATAACCAGCGCATGAAGAGTACAATTCGATTTTCAACATCTATGTTGTGTCAGAAGCATTTCTAATAGGCCATCTAAGAGAAATATCAACAACTTAACACTACGGCTGTCTTCATACTGAAGTTCAGGCGGCCAGTGGAAGGAGTCAGTAACTAGAAACCGGAGCAGTCGACGAAACAATCACGAATATATTGCTCAAAGAATTTGTGTAGGAAATGTAGTGATGAGTTGGATACACTTTGAGAGGACCATGGGAGGTCATCAAATGCCCCAGACCGTTGACTGGGTGGAAGAGGAGTAAGTAGTTTTTAGGTGTTCATTGGTCGGAGAGTGACATGTCTGAGGTTGTGTTAGGAGGAGTCGGAATTGGAGAAGAGGAAGGGTAATAGTTAGTCCAACAGCTGAAGAGAATGGAGATGTGCTTCTGAAAGCCCAACGTTTCAATCGGAACCCGACGGAATGATAAAGTAGTAATATGTCCAATTCACTAGAACATGCTGTACATCATACAACATTGAAACCAAAAACACAATGGCTGGGTGAATACAACTCACCTTCAGTAGAAACTTGTCTCCCCCTGACCAGATCAGATTTGTTACCGACAAGATAGATCAATCCAGGCAGGCTTGTCATTGAATTAGTCGTCATCGTCGTCATTTTCTTTGGCGATAACATTGAGAATTGTCGCGTGTCACTCAGCGGTGTCAATGCATTGATGATCAGTCTAGCTGCCTCGAAACTGTTCTCATCATCAATAGCATAGACAACGAGGAAGGCGTCAATACAGTCACGGATTTGTACCTCCTGAGCGTGATGGGCAGAGCATAAAATCAGAAACAAAAAGCTAAACTGTTAGACTGCAAACCACATGAATGAAATCAATTTTGATTAGAAATTAAAAATGGTTTATATCATTTTATCCATTGAAACTTTGAATTCATTGATTGTCTAATAAATCTGGGTGTGTGGCTAGAGAAATTAGACGTTTGGAGGCAATCTGTGAGAAGCTTTCTATGCCTAAGTGTCGTCCTTGTTACCACCTATCAGTGAGAAAGGCGTGACTGTAATCTTAGAGAGAGAAAAATATCTAACGCCCTGAAAAGGACACTCCCTGCTGCTGCTACATAACGAGGGGTATTCTCATGCCGCTTCTGCCTGTTCTGCTCTTCAACAAATCCAAAGATACACTATCGCATTTGACTACTTCTGTGTGTATCTACCTACGAATTTATTTGCTCATGTGGAGTGAGCGAGATAAGTGGGTCTTACGATGAGTGTTTATCTAAAAGAGTCAGAGAACATTTTCCTGCTTGGATAACTACGGAAATGTAACAGTGGATCCATAGAGAGTTCTACAATTGAACACATACAGTCAACACTGGTCACTCAGTATGTGTAAGGAGAATCCATTCAAAGTGATCTACAAAGTCAAAAGAAGCCTACCGTTGAAAATGGCAGGTTTCCGTAACTTTGCATTTCTCAATAAGGACTTAGCGCTCCGGATAGAAATACTCGATTAATGCACACAGAAGCAGAAACTTCTCCGTCGCCTCGTCCTCTTCCTTCTACTTTGGGTATAATTTCAACTTCTACAAAATTGTTATTGATGTTTTGTTTTCTTGTTTTTGTTCTTCGAATTTTTGTATGGCGCCTTAGTAATATCTTTTTCTTCTCAACAAACCCTTTATTTACTCCTCCTACCTGATGGATAATTATTTTTTTGAGAGATGTCGCCATTACCACCTAATTTCATATTACGCAATCCGTGTCAATACTTACCAATCTTCACCCCCTACCCCACGCCAACCAAGTTACAATTTTGATTACTCATCACATTTTAGGCACATTTTGATTGCATAAACAATAACTCCTGTCCCTCTAGAAATTTGGACCCATGCTACCCATTAGTGTAGTTACAGACGTTCACACTACACTGAAGTCAGCTGACGTGATGACAGCATTGAAACCACAAAACAAAAGACCAGGAGGATGATACTAATTAGCAACTACTTTCTAATAAAAATGCTTAGCGAAACGTTCAGTCTTTCAAAAGCAATACGTAGCAGATAAATTTGAACTTGTATATTACACTGAAATTGATTGCACAGAGACCAGATATATGTTGGCGTCAGTGGAACAGTGGTAGAATGCTCGCCAACCTTGGGGTGGTTGAGGGTTTCATCCCAGGCCTACGCACCACTTTACTCGCTAAACTAGTAATGAGACTGGCAAAGAAGGAAGGTTGGGCATGAGGCTAACAAACTCAACCCGTGAATAAAAAACACCACTGCTACCGAACCTTAAATCCTTTAGCCTGAAGGTGCCCTATATTTCACCAGGAACTTACAGCCATCCGAAAATATATATGCTGTCAGGTTGTATTACTGATGCAAACTGCTGTCGATAATGTAAATTTATCACCTTGTATCTTACCGATGCTTAACCACATTGCTAAACTATTTAACCATAAACTTTTCTCTGCTAGGTAATAATGGCCAAAAGTAGTATAGTTGCTCCCTTTAGTTCTACAGGGACAAAGGGCTTCAGCCACACGTCTTCATTAAGTTCAGGATTCTCCGCTCACATTTTCTCACCTGATTTCACATCTGCCCACATGCTTTCACTTCCTCTTCGCATCACCTACTCCTCCTCTTCCATGTCTTCCTAACACTGACGATCAATTAACTCTTCTCTCCGTTTCTTGTTCAACTCGATCAAGAGAGAGTGCCTGGTGTGTGATGTCACTCACTTGATGCTTTGTTTTTTCAGAGTATGGCCAATCCAATTCACCTCCATTTCTGCCTGCATATTTGTTGCACAACTGGATCCTTCTGGGTTGTGTTGACTGTTTTCGTCTGTCGATTGCCAGAGATTCCTGCCTGTTGCTGATGTTTTCTGGCCGGTGATCTGATATTGAGCGAGCGAAGACGACTGTTGATGAAGGTGTGTATTTTGTTCGAAGTGATCTTCGTGACATGACGCGGCGAAGCGCAAATTCTCCGATTCACATAGTAGCACTGATTTTACATTGGAGTTTGAAATCCGGATCTCATTTTTCATGCTGGGGATTGCTGTTGATCTGCATACAGACTTGATGAGATTCATAGAAGCTTGCCTTGCATTCCGTTCAGTTGATTCCACATTGGCGTATGTTTGTGCTCTCCCCAAGAGAAATCCTCTGAATATGACGGACATTTACATTTAGACATTCAAAACAAGACTGGTTTCCCAAGCCATTTGAGTGAGGCATCCTGCCGAAGATTTCCAAGTTTCGACAAAAAGATTCAGCTTTACGGTGCTCCCAAGGTTTCCGATGGTTGTCTCCAACTGGGATCAAGCAGTGATCAAACTGGTAACATGAAATCAACAACGAATTACCTAGTCAAACTGTTCATTTCGATAATTTCTTCGCCTGCCTCTACAATGATCACATATACCCATCATATTTAGTGAGTAAATGATCTTGAAATGGAGGGCGTGTTTCTCAGTTAAAATTAAGACATTCACCATTCGCGGAAGGAGATGAACAATTATCATTTCTGGATCGATACCGTGATCGATATAACACCAGAAGATGCACCGCAGTATCACTTTGCAGTCGACTGTTTCGCGGTATTTATAAAGCAAGAACAGCATAGTGGGGGTTTGTGTGGAGAAAACGAAGATGGTATCATCATCGCGTATTTCGTTCGTTGACTTCTCATCACCTGCTCAGTTGCTTACAGCTAGAATAACTTAGTATTCAGTCTATGTGCAGACAAGGTTTAACATACTCGAAAATTTCACATGATGTCAGTAAGTGACAGGAGACTGCAAACCTAGTGAACAGTGCTCAGAAAAATACGCTTATACAGTGTTTATACAGGCAGTTCAAGTTTGAACAAAGTCGGTGTGTGCACACAATGGTAAGGGAGTTACGTAATAAAGATGAGAGACGCATACCATGATGAGTAACTCATAAATTATGTAACAGTGTATTGAGTTCAACTCAAATCAGAGAAACATATGACGAGACAAATTACACTATATCAAGTCAGTGTTTGGTGAAGCGGGGGACGATGGTGAAACCCGAGAATGCGTAAACGAATGAAAAAGCGAAAGAGTGTGTACGTGCAGTTAGCAGACAGGACAAGAAAATACTGATACTGACTGCTTCTTTCTGAAATCATTATTCGAGTTTCAGACGTTTGATGGAGTTTAATTCGGCAGACATGAGGAGAATTGAGCTCTTATGTCAATGGGTAATTTGATCTGTAATCAAGAAAGCGAGCATATTTGCTGAAATTCAACTGTATACTACTGAATAATTTCAATCAGTAGTACTAGTAGTTGTGTCTCATTCATATCAACCAGCAGTGGTAGCTGGCTAGCTAGCTCGTTTCGCTTGTTTCCAATGAGACACAGAGAGCATTTGAGCTCTATTCTCAAATGCTTGTTGTTATAGGCTGGCTGTAGGTCAAACTGAGAATCCCCCATCAATATGCTGTTGATACATATACTTCTGTGAACATCTAGATTTCTTCTCTCTTACAGCATTTAACCAGTTGGTTGGTTGTCTCCAGAGTAGTGTAATCACTGCTTGTGTCGCAACCTTTTTCAAGAGATTCACAGTTCCACAAAACCTAATTGAACATAGAAAACACTGAATGTGATGCCAGAGTATTTCTAGAAGTGTCTGATTGGTATTCAGATGAATCAGTCAGCGATTAACAAACACACACATTACCAGAGATGAAATTTACCATCTCATACAGCAGAAATCACACGAGAAGAGAAGAGTTCAAATCGGTTCAAGGTGGCCGACAATGATCATCACTAAAGACGTCAGTTATCAAGTCATTACTGGTAATGAGTGTTTGTCACATGAGATACAATTAATATCATCATTCATGTGAAGAATTTAAACAACTTCTCTTGATGGTGATGTTCTTTATCGAAAGATGCGTAATAGAAAGGTGAATGGAGTTTGTTTGTCTCCTAGTTAGTTATTTAGTTAGTTAGTTAGTGAGTTGCTTAGTGAGTTAGTCAGTCAGTTGGTTAGTGAGTTATTTAGTGAGATGACTAGTAAGTGAGATAGTTAGTTAGATGTCAAGTTAGTAAGTTAGTTAGCTAGTTAGTAATTTTATTTTTATTTGGTTGTGTTCACTGAGCTGGGCGGTTAATTTGCGAATCTGTCACTGCGCTACTAGGCAATATCTCCAGCACTTACTTCATTTCGACCTCAAATTGAAGATGTTGCGTAGCAGGGCAATGACAGCTTCGCAAATTAACTATCCAGCTCAGAGTACACAACCACATCAAAATCCTCCACCTGAGCAACAAATCTTCTCCATCATATCTAGTTAGTTAGTGAGTTAGTTTATTAGTTGGTTAGTTAGTTAGTTAGTTTTCCAAGCCATTTATTCAGCTTCCAAACAGCATAATATTGAGTCGCCTGTTTTCGAAGAGACATTTAAGGTCATTCTCTCTTTCGTATTCCTCCTTTCCGCATATGTGTATGTGTTTGCGTGATCCACCTAAAATCTTGATAACTACAGATATAAATATTTGACCCCCGTGTTTACTAAATCGCAATACTTGCATTCGCAGATT
>OX235279.1:30011345-30224073 GCA_944472155.2 Trichobilharzia szidati
GAAGTGAAAGTGTGCATTCGCGGTAACAATACAACGTGTTGAGAACACAATATTCATAGGATGGATAGAATTTGAAAAAGGTGTGCAATTATAAGATTAGTAGATAAATCGAATAAAATAAAAAGTTACGTAATATTGTGTGAAATTTAATGGCATAGAATTCAATGTTGCATAAAGGAAAATTGATTTAGAATGACAAGTGGAATAGCCTTTACTAGTCGACCATTATTGTTCGATAACCTGAAGGACAAAATCCCGCTGTTGACCAACTCTATGTGTGTTTATCAATTCACCTGCTCGTGTGGAGCTAGGTATATCGGTCGTTCGACACGAGTTTTGTCCAAGAGGGTGCAAGAACACTATCCTGCATGGTTACGAAAAGGTGGTAGTGGAGCAATAAGAAGCGCGATCATTGAACATCTGGTCGATAATAATCACCCTATCTCTGCAGCCTCCGCCTTCAAAGTCACCTACAAGGCAGTGAGTAATTTACCCAAATCCCTACGTACCCGACTCATCTGTATTGCTGAAGCTTTGGCTATCGAAGCAGAAAAGCCAGATCTCTGTGTACAGAAAAAAAGTTCGTTCAACTCCTCCCCTCCAACTTTCATGGTCTTAATCCCGCTATGCTAAAGTATGGTAATCCCCAATCATATTTTAGCTCTAACAATTTTTCATTTTTGTCTATTTAATTTGTATACTCTTCCTTATTAAGTCAATTGTTACTATTACTACTCTCACTTTTAATTGTCCCCGGTATTATTTCACTTGTTCCACTAGTCATTCTAAATCAAACACAATATTCAGCGAAGAGAATCTTTTCAACAACGAATTTATTATCAAGCTGTACAATCGTATATATATGGTTTATTAAAGAAATTATATCCGGTGAGGGAATTAGGTCAAAGGTGTGAATACATGAAATAAAAATAGTATGAAATGCAATTAAAATATTTGTCATTACCATCATAGTTTAATGTCAAGTGGCAAAATAATTAATGTCGTATATAGAATAATACATAAGGTGTAAAGAAATTTGGAAAGGGTTACATAGTTATAAGATTAGTAGACGAATATAAAATGTTACATAACATGGTGTGAAATTTGATAAGATAGAATTCAAGATTGTAAAAATAATAATTTTGCGTTTAAATGACAAGTGGGTCAAGTGGAAAAGATTCAGAGTGAGAGTAGTAATAATAATAATCGTAGTAATAAGGGAAAAGTACATAGAATAACCAAATAAGCAAAATAAATAAATGTCTATCCCTCTACGGCCAATGCAGAAGTAGGGATTGTACATACTTCTTTTGTACACGAATGTCTTGCTTAAAGTCATGAATTGCCAAGGCCTCAGCTGTCTTTAAAAGTCTGTAACCAAAAAAACGTGGAAAGTTAGCATGGATTCTGTATATTATCTTGAAATCATGGTCAGGGTTGACAGAGTGGCAGAAGTCGATCAGGTGCGAAGCTCTATTCTGGAACTCCATGAATTATGATATAATTGTCTCCATTCCGACAACCATTGTTCTGATTAGTTGTTAATTCACATCTCCACTGATCATTTTTATTGACCTGGAATTTGAACTTTGTTGTCATGGGATGATTTACTTTCTGTTAACTGGTAAATTTGGTTTATAGTAATTAAGGTGTGTTTGTTAATAGCTGGCTGGTTCACTTGACTGCCAAATTTTAAATTTTTTATTACAGCTTGATGCCACATCGCATTTTCAGTACAAGTATGGGATTTTGCAGGCCGACCGTAGATATCGGGTGTGCGTCGGCAGGGGATCGAACTCCGGACCATGTGCATGGTCGGCGAGAGTCCTAACCACTGTGCCACCGACGCAGTAATCAGGCTTCTGGAATTCCCTGACTATCTTCCTCATGTTTGTATCATTTAAAATTATCCCAATCTAATTCGTATCCAAATATATCGTGTCTTTTTACTGACAATTTGTGTTCTTGGATTCAGACTGAGATTGCAGTCGGACGTCCACTTTGATCACCGGTGTAATATTTATTGAAGATTATAGATGCACTTTTTTGTAAATGGTATCAATTTCATCTTCTTTTCTGTTGGATGATTCTTTCGCTTTGTACTATATCGAATGAAGTGATTGTGCTGGCTGGCTGGCTTGTGTGTTATGTCCATTTGAAGAGGTCTTAATATTCTAGCTGCTATTTCAAAAAAATTGTTTTGCATATGCTAGGATGAATTTCCACGTGGTCTTTCATGATGGCTTTGTGTTGGTGTTATGACTCCAGTTTTAACACTTTTTCTTGAAATTGTGACCATATGTATTTCTTATGATGGCAGCTATTAGGTGGTTCTCCTCCATTTTCTTCAACACCGGAGTAGTGCAACTGCATGTTTGTGCTCTCTTGAACAGTGTCTTCACTCAGTCTCTCAGTTAATGGATTAACTGACTGACTGACTGACTATCAGTTGTCGTAAAAGTATAAATCACTATCCAGTCGTATCAAATTTAAATTACAGAGAGGCCTTATGTAAGTCACATATTTTTCTATTTTGTCGTAAACTTCGTACATGTTCTCAAATGCATTCCAAAGAGACCTTCAAGAATACCTCAGAATTTAAATTCACCAATTAAACGTCTACCCTACTGATTAGCAACTAAAATAACCACTTGATCGGTAAAACATTTTGATGCAGTGTAGAGCCAATGATGAGGAACTAATTGGAAATTCATGTTTTTGTATAGAAGTGGAAATCTGTGGTATGCTTAACTGCTTTTCATCGTAAACATCACGTGTGTCACCTACTTGCCAGAGGTGGAGAGAAGGTTGAGAACGTTTGTTTTTCTGCTGATTCAAAGTTATGAGTGCCAAGAAAACTTTCTAAGTTCTCTTGTTGACAAATCTTCAGTCAACATCAACAGCAATGGCAACACGAAGTGATTTGTTTATGTTGTTGAATTTTGTTTACGCTTCAAATTTCTCGTGTCTAATGATAGACACTTACTTATCTTCCTCTTGTAAAGGAAATGCTTTGCGCTGCAATCGCAAAATGTTTTTGTTCTGTGACTAAACTTGCATTTGAATACTGATCAGTTGATGTACATTTGAATTTCACTGCCTGTATTTCGAGTACAACAAGAGAATTGCAAAAACAGCCTAGATGAATTGGAATAAATTTAATAAGTCAGTCAGTCAGCCCCTTCCTCTATATGGGTCAGAAACCTGGCTTGAGCTTCCAAGAAAGCATTTCTAACAGGGTACTGCAGGCGTTCATCAATATCTGATCCTCTTGTCTCTGGCTCAATGATGAAAATCAGATAACTAGTTGAAAGAGTTACCAGCAAAAAATTCTGAGAACGAGCCAGTCGTTCACCCTAGTTCTCAAGTAATATTCCGGAGAACATTGAGATGGATCAGAAACACGCAGTTGTTTGAGTACCGAGTAACATCGTGTTGCAAGTCATTTGTCTAGTGGAAACCGAATTTGTGGACACCCACTTTTCCATTGGTTAGGAGGCGAGAAGGTGGAGATGGTGTGAGAGTGAGGAGGAGATAAGAGATTATGGAGGATCGTGGGGCGAGAAGAATAGGATCTCAGATAACAGGATGAAGATTTGGGGTGGGCTCTTGATGCCTTGTGTTTCACTGAAAACCCAAAGGAATAATAGTCATTAATCACTGATGACAAGTTCTTTGTGTTCTTTGAAGAAGGATATGTGATTGACTGTAAATTAAAAATGACTTTTGGTCAGTCGAATGTCAATGCTGAACACTTTAACGATTATGTAAGTGCATACAAGTTCACTCCAATGCATATTTATATCTGTGAAGGTGATTATGACATTTTGTCGTGAATCGATTGAAGATATCAACTAAAAATTGCAAAAAGTCAACTGAAACTCTTTTCCATGAGTTCGTCATTAGATTCTATGCTAATAATCATCATAAAAGTAGTCAGATTGCTGGATATGCACACTTTAACAGTCTTATTTCTGTTTGCGTTAAGAAAATTAGTAAAGGCACTCTGCTATACGGTGCTTTTTGTTCAGGAGATCACTCAAATGAAGACGAAGTCAAAACAGCTACTTTGAAAACTTCGTCAGTGAACAAAATGGCGAAAATCGTGGAAATGAATTCTTCTTTATCTGTTAACAAGAAGTCTCTGTCTATATACGTCATTACAATTGAGAGGTGATATACCAAGAGGAATATTAATCAATTAGCTGAGATAATGGATTCACATGTTAAGTGCCAGAAAGCTGCAGGGTTACATTTTAAACACAACTGAGTGGGTGAAGTTGTTCCCACCGAGGCTCGAACCCAGTGCCCATGACTGATTCAGTGTTTAACACTTTGGCGTATGCAGTTACAGGCACTGTGTTCGAGCCTCATTGGGAACAGTATCACACACTCAGTGGAGGATTCAAATGCATCCAGGTAACTGATGAGTCCCGAATGGGACGAAATGCTCGTTATCCTGGATTCCGCTGCTAGTCATCATCCACCAGTTGACTTCAAGTTACATAAGCAGACATCGTGGAATCCTCTGCACATGAAGCCGACATGTCAACATGAGACCGAGCACTTCAGTTGAGTCAGTCGAAGGGAAATCTAAATTGAAGGCTGTTACCTATTGGGGTGTCCCAACCATATATCACTGTTCTAATATTTGCATAAGATCTGTTGACAAAATCCGTATTATTTGTCTTGGCTCCTGTTTAATCTCTACTTTTAATGCTTCTCTTTGTGGTGGTTGTGTGATAACATCGATAATGTGTTGTTTCACGAATGTGATTTTGTTTGCTAGAGTCAAAGTCATTGTGACCTTGAAGGGTGTCCTGGGTCCATATGGTGCGTGATGCCTTCTGAAAGAGTTTTTATTCCATCTTGATGGAAATACTCTACAGATTCTCCACCGGCCACGGTAGTTGTAGTTACTGGCTGGTTGGACTGGCTTCTTCTCCATACACATACAGCACAAGTTGTCTCAGGAGAATCACAATAGCCTCTGCTGTTCAGAGTATGCGGTACCTGAATGTTTTTCGCAATTTATTTGGTACTCAACAGATGATGATGGAGAAGGATTCTTCAGAGCTAGCCTGTTTTGTGACCAGTTTGAGCCAGGTGTTCTCATATCAAGCTACTGATGCCTTTATTTAAACATAGTGGTAGATGTTCCCGAGCGACCACGAAAGATCTAGTTCCTAGAGCAACCGCAAATATGAATAGCTCCATCATAAACGTAGTTGAATTCGTTAACACAATTAGAAGGGTCTAGTCCAGTCTAGGTACTTCATCTTCCAACTGAGGAGTCACCATCGGTCGTCGTGTAGAAAATGTGACTTGTAGCTTGCCTGAACTGACTTTCTTAACTTGTTATTAATCATTTCACTAGGTATATATCAACCGTGAATTGCAGTCGTGTGTATATACAGGCTTCATAGGGACAAATAACTGATTGATAACGCCTCATTTCATTTCCATGTTTTTCCGTATTTCAGAGGGAAACATGTGTGAAGAATACAAAACATGGTTTGGGATGAGGGTGGGAGAGGAATTAGTAGACGGAGAAGTTTGCTTAGTATAATGGAATTAATTTCCTTTTTCTAAGTAATCCAAAGAATGTCTCAGTTATTATATTACCGTATTGAATATAATTTTTTTGAAAAATCTAATTTCACTGATTGCCTAATTTCTAATCACATAGCTGACTGAATAATTCGTGTAGAAGTACTCAGCGTTAGTAGCACACATAATATCATACAATCGGTTGTTCCCTTTCTTTTGTTTGAATAAAGACAGCACAAGCGTATTTGCAATTTTGATAATACAAACTCGTTTACATTGGACACTAGTCAGTATCTGGTGTGATGTGTGTCTAGCTAGTCCTACCTGTTGGTGCAGACTGAATTCTATCAGTTAATCAAGCCATCACTTTCCGCGACAAGGAGGAGTGTTAGCTTACACAGGATCGATCACATTGTTGAAAAAGATCTAGTTGTGGTGATCAAATGGAAATTTGGCGTCAGTCGATTAAATCTGTAACAGCTAGTCTGGGTTAGCCACGTGGGGAGGTAGGTGTAGACCACCTGTGTGGTAGTGATCTTCAGAAATGCTGAGAAGCAATAGCTTGAGGCAATTGGTGATATGAGTCAAAATCGTTGTTGATGGCTGGGATGAATTTACTCATTGTGACTTGTGACATCCATGAAACCTGATTCTTTCACTATGTTACGTTGTCATCTCCCTAATACGTTTGCTTTATTATCGTTCTTCTGGATTTCTTTTATCCCTACCATTGCATGACACATGGATTTTGGTAGGTTAGATGAGTGCATTTCTCTCTTGAGTTTCCTGTTGGAACAAGTTAGTGCCAGATCCTTGACTATTCAGTTTCAGAAATCAAATTTCTGTGTTCAAAAGTACTTCATAAATTGACTTGCCTTGACTCAAATAAAATTCAACACTATGTCGTCTTGATAATCGTTTTGTGCTTCGTCTTTTCTTAATTGTTGAAATTTCATGAATAATCCCCATCCAGACATGAAAGAGAAGCAAAAACACGTTGTGTTCAGTGAAGAGTCTCTTTTCACTGGAGAGTTCATTCACTTAGCTGAGCTGTACAATAATTATCATATATATACTTATTTTCCAATGTGCGTACACATTGGATTTGTCCGTAAGAATAAACATTAGTCAGGATTATTGTCTTCAAAACATTTCAAAAATGTGATGAATAATCAAATTGTAACTGGGTGGGTGGGAGTGACGATTATTAAGAGGGTAGTGGTGATACGCTGTCAAAAGCACATAGTTATTAATTCTAATCAACACATAAAAGAAACTGAATAAGCTTAATGCAGTTACGTAATAAAATGAATAGATTGGTGAGTGATTGAGTTGTGATTAGGATGTACATAGAAACGAAGCGAAAGAAAATATTGAACTATTTAAGAGTTCTGAAAATTACAAATGTTATAAGGAGATACAAAACAGGCGAGCACACAAACAACAGGTGAGTAGAGGTCAACACGTTTGTTACCATGAAAGTAGAAGTGATTGAATAATTCACCTTTGTATACATCACTCTGTCATTTCCAATTGAATGGCTAAGACTCCAGAAGTGCAAAGGAGATAAAATCATCTTGCCTTTGACAGGCTATTCTTGATTGATTCTGTAGATCACTTTGAAGCAGGAGGCCTTTGTTGAGAGATGCAATGGTGAATGTTTTTGACAAGGCGTTAGATTATCTCATTCGTGAGATCCAGGCATGAGGCATAGTGTTCTCAGATTCTTTTGTACAGGATACGCCTCGAACGACCAATGTACCTGACTGGCGCCACAGCAGCAGGTGAACTGATAAATGCATACTGAAGTAGTTATATGCGACATCTTGTCCTTAAGTATTCTGCAGATCAATAGACAACCGGTGAACACTACTCCAGCGTTGATGCGAAGAACGTTCTTCTTGAAGATGCTGAAATTCTTCTCTTGAATGAGGATATCTCAAGCTGAGTCCCCCTTGAAATTAAGGTTCATTTAAAGTTTCTCTTTTAGAAGAAGTGATGTTCCATTCCTCTGAACCTTTGGTCTGATATTCTTATCGATGAATCTTGGTGGGTATCCACTTTGGATGAAGGTTTGTTTGAGTAGACCTAGTGCGTCGGTGGCACAGTGGTTAGGACTCTCGCCAACCATGCACATGGTCCGGGGTTCGATCCCCTGCCGACGCACACCCGATATCTATGGTCGGCCTGCGAAATTTGGGCTACCGATATCCATGCTGCAAGTTCCATACTTGTACTGAAAATACGATGTGGAATCAAACTGTAATCAAAAATAAAAAAATAAAATAGTTCTGCTTCCAGGGTGTCAGAACTGCAGATGCGTTGGATCCGATTTCCAAGTGATCTAATTAAATTTCGTTTCAATTCAACGGTCACCCAACTGCAGAAAGGTATTGGTTGACTGTTCCAAGTGGGTTTTCTATGGATTAACCTTCTTAAGGTTCCTTCAGGTCGTCTTGTAAGTTGAATATCAAAAAAGCGAATTTTGGATTCGAATTGATTCGAATATATATATTCCACTATTATAAGGCACTTTGGATCAATACACGTAAGCCAAGATTATTGGATCTCATCAGATCTAACTCTGTCATAGATGACTGTACAAATAAATGTTATATATAAACTACTCACAATGATTTTTCAGTAGGATGGTAAGATTGTGCATAAAAAATCGTGCATTTAGTGATAATATTAATAATAGTAAAAGCTACTTGAAATGGTCAACTAACAAGCTTCTACACCTGGGTACCTATTCAACAATAGCAGGATTTAATTAAATCCCTCGCCACCCGCATCCGACGCATTTGTTATCCCGGTAATCTAGAAGCAGAACTGGATCTTTTCAAATAAACCTTCAGTAAAACTGGATACCCACCAAGATTCGTTGACAAAAATATCAAACTTCACCTGCGCAGAGAAAGAGACTCCACATGAACCTGGATTTCAAGGGAAATTTAACAATCGATATTCTCAAATGAAGCATTACATCATCTCTGAGAAGAATATTCTTTGCAGCATTGTAGGAATAGTGTTTTCCAGTTGCTTGGTGATCTATAGAAGCCTTAAATACAAGACCCCGCATCTGAAAACTAGCACGTGCATGTATTGGTTCATCTGGTACTCTGGAATCAGTCAGGTACATTGGTTGTTTGACGCGTTTGCTGTGCGAAACGATTCAAGAACCCTATCCAACATCATGGACATAAAAAGTGATAGTGGCTGTGTAAGTAATGCGATAACTAAACACCTGGTTAACACTGATAATTCTATCTCAACGAACGCCTCCTACTTCAAAGTAATCTACGAAGTCAATCAAGAATAACCTACCAAAGGCAACACGGTTTCGTCTTCTTCGTATTGTTGAAGCTCTGAACATTCACATAGATAGAAAACCGATGCTGTGTATACAAAAGAGAATCACTCAACCTATTCCACCATCATGGTAACAGATTTGTTGATTTTTGATGGCTCAATTTTGTTTGTTTGCCTTATAATTCTTGCATATTCATTTAGAACTCTTACGTAATTTCGCATCCTCTACTTTGTTTCTATGTGCATCCTGAGTGAGTACAACTCAATCTTCAAACCGTTCATATTATCTTGTAACTCCTTTTTTAACAACCGTTTGTGAGAACTAATCACATTTTTTACTACCCTAGTTCCATGGACATCCAATTTTCTTGACCGTTTTGGCATTACGTAACTCCACTTAAAACTTACTAATTCTCACACACACCCCTGCTTTTAGTTAAAATAACCAAAATCAATCGTATTTTTGATTGACAAACTTAGTGTACACAAACATAAAGAACCACCCATTTTCTGAGTAGCTTGAAAATCCCCACTGAGTCATTTGAAAAAGAGAAGACGTTCAGCTAAGAGACTCTCTTCGGCGAATTCATTCACATAGCTATACAATCGCATTTATACATAATTATCAGGGTAGCAACAGAGGCAATAACAGGTAGAGACTAAGTAGGAGTGAAATTGAGCAAATCGGTTGGATGACGTAACACAAATGACTAGAAATTGAGTGTTGTTCAAGTCAGCAACATTTGTAGTGAGGTGTAGAAATTAAACCGGGTGGGGGTAGAGAACAAGAACGGACAGCTTACTAACTTTCACAGTCGGGTACCCCTTTACATCAAACGAAACCTGATCCGTTCACTCGGCTACAGAGTTCGCAGAATTTGCACCCCGGACACCATATAAGATGAAATGGACAATCCCAAGAGAATCCTCGTCAAGAATTGGTATCCAGAAAGATTTATTGCAAAATCTATGAATCCTAGACCAGAAAAGCCGCCCATACTTAGCGTCCGTAAAAAACTACCCTACATGAACCTTCAATTCAATGGAGACATATCTGCGGAAACACTAAAAAATCGACTGTCACGCTCACTTAAGAAGACCTTCTTCGCAGCTGAACTATGACTAACATCTCCACAACACCTATGATTCATGTGAACGTGAAGGATAAGCTACCGCTGCTGGCCTCACCAATTCACCTGTTTGTGTGGAGCCAGATATGTCGGCCATACCCAGCGCTCGCTTTCCAAACGTATCACCGAACACTTACCAACATGGTTTTACAAAGGAGAAAATCGATGCCCCCGGAGTTCCATCTTCCTGAACTCTGCATGCAGAAGAAGTTCGTCCAATCACTACACTTGCAATGGACTTAATCTATCTTATTACCCGACATGTAAATTCTACCTAATCTTTTTTTGTCTCTTCATTAGTATTATTTTGTCTTCTCAATTGTAATATTTTACATTTTCAACTTTCTTATTCTCTACCCCCACCCGATTTAATTTCTACACCTCACTACAACTGTTACTGACTTGAACAACGCTCAATTTCTAGTCATTTATGTTACGTCATCCGACCTATTTGCTCAATTTCACTTCTACTTAGTCTCTACCTGTTATTGCCTCTGTTGCTACCCTGATCTAATTTGAAATATCTTAGTCAATTTAATTACGTCATCTAACTTACTAACTCAATCTTACTTTACTTGCTGTCTGATTAACCTTGTTTCTATATTAGATCATTCTTGCATTACCTGATCAATTATCTAAACTTGACGAACCTCGTGTACACATACACACAAATAATTATGCATAAATGTGAATGAATTCGCCGTAGAGAGTCTCTTAGCTGAACGTCTTCTCTTTTTCATACAACCCATTTTTGTATGTTAGCGTTTGTACAGGTAAAAGGGGAAATGAATTCACCACCGCTGACAAGAGGATCAATCATTGCTGAACACTACGTGTTTTGTTTTCAATAATGATCATATAAATAACAAGGATGATAAATTGAGGTGATGCGTGATAACAAGAATAACGAAAAACCGCATGAATCAACAAACAAATGTGTTCAGGTAGAAGCAATCGATAAAGGCTAAGGAAAACAAATGAACCGATTAAGGGATGCTAGATTGATTGTAAGAGAATCAAGTAAATTGCGTTTTGATGAAGATTGTGATAAGATTAAGGGATGATAAGAAAGGCATTGAAAATATTAGTAAAGAGTGATGATGATGACGCCATCATTTGCTTAGGTCTTATGTAGTCAAGAGAGGGATTATGGATATACGAACTTCTTTTGAATGGGCATAGCTTAGGCTTGATAGTTCAAAACGCTTTTCGTTTCAGCTATGTACAATGGACAAATACGAAGTCTTTCTATAGTTGGTTTCTCAGGATAAGATTTGTTTATACGAGTTTGACCACGGATTGGTTGACAACAGCTAGAGAGGCATTGGAAAACAGCCACAGGCAGTACTGACAGACAGCTGTTTCATATGGCTAGTTTGAGAGTCATCGATAGCATGAACTTGCCTTGTAATCAGAAGGTCCTGGGTTCGAATCTCAGTCTGGTGGGTGAGTATTGCCGGTGATTCCCAAACTAGGCAGAAGAAACAGCTGTCTGGCAGTACTCCCTGTTTCTGGTTTTCAGTGGCTCTCTACATGATATCAACCAATCCGTGGTCAATCTCGTAAAAACAAATCTAATCCTTACAAACGAAACTCTTGAAAATTAATGTGATGCTGGCTAATGATTGGCTGGCTACAGGACTAAGTTTCCTGGAAATCCAGTGAGAAGTCATGACCAGTGAGGTCTATCCAATCAGGTGTGTAGGGGTGGATTTCCCGACGCTGACACTGGTTGGTGCTGATGTCGGCAAATCACGAATTTGTAGAAACTAGAATTTATGGGCTGGACGGCAATTGAATCAAACGGGTCCCAGTGAGTGTCTGAATGGTATATGAGCCTGTCTTGTAATCTGGAAGGTCCCTGGTTCGAGCCCTGGTGGTAGGTGTGCACTGCCGATTATTCTTAAAATAGGCAGGTGAAAGAGCTGTTCAGCACTCCCCAGCTGGTTTTGAATAGTCCTCTAAATGATTTCAACCAACCCTTGGGCAAACTCATATAAGTAATAATAATCTACCTTATTTCGAAAACAGCACTACTTATAATACAGAATAGAATTCTCAGCATTCGTCACAACACCTTGCATATGATTTACTCAAAATATAAATAAAATTAAAAGAGAAATTAACCAGAGGAATTTGTCTTCATTTACGGTATAAAGTCAAAAATATTCGAAGTATGAATTGAGAATATCAGATATAATAATAATTAAAACAATGGGTTTGTTTCAAACAGTATTGACGATTCAGTTTGAAAATTTTAGCATTTTACAGATTATTGAATATAATATCCTGTTGTTATAGTATGGTGAGAGGAAAGACTAAATGTAACAGTTACAACACAACTTAAATGATGTTTACACTTATGAAAAAGATAAACAAATAAAGAAAAATAATTGAGAGGATTATAAATATAAGAAGAATAATAACAACAAAAGTTGATTGATGTTGTAAAAGTGGAGAAATGGCTTATATAATAGTACCAAGAAGCTTAGTCAGTTCATGCCTAACACTATTTTCATCACATAAAGCACGTGCCACAAAATATGGTATCGTGGAATTATTTTTATACTTAGACATACGTGCATAAAGTCTTCAGAAAAGACTTCTTGTTTTACCTGAGGAGACCAGGGTAAAGTGGATGTTCACAGTCTGACGAAATGCCTTTAGCAAATTTGTTGCATGACATCAAGTGCCTATCAATAACAATGTCAAGGATATGGCTCAGTGAGATGCCACTCGTCCTACTGACAGTACTCAGAGTTCTACGAAGTATGACATAGTCTTTTTTATGCAATCCAGGCAAGAATAAGGGTGAACAGTAAAGAAGAATAGGTAAGATACACGAGTTGGTAAACTGTAAGAGGAGGAGTGTTTGAGTTGTGCCTGAGTGCCTTAACTTCTTAATGTAAAAAGTCAGGCAAAATATTCTTTTAGAAATCGCTAAGACATGGAAAGACCAGGATAGGTCAGTAGAAAGAATTTATCCAAGATACTTAACTTCAGACTTGATTTCTATATCACTATCATCAATTTTGCAAGGCTCATAGGAACCAACAGCTTCATTTGACTTTCTTTTAATCGGAAATTGAAATTATTTGTCTGACATTTGGAAGGATTTAGTTTAAGACCATTAGATGAAGATCATTTGCTAACTCCTGACAGAAAGCTATTCATCTTAGTACAGTCTAATCGGGAGTTAACAGACAATCAAATAGTCACATCGTCCGCATACTTAACAAAGTTCATGTCATCATCATGAGAGTGAGGCAAGTCATGCGAGAAGAAAGAAAACAGGAGAGGAGAAAGAACTGTGCCTTTAGGGACACCAGCCTCAGTAAGCAATAATAATAATAATAATAATAACAATAATTTATTTAACTTCTAATTTCATTTGTAATTATGACTGACAGCAAAACACTCCATCAATGAGAAAAAGTTATTTCTGCCTATAATTAGCTAGCATTCTTATTCTCGTAATTATCAATGGTCATTAGCTTAACCAATCAGATAAAAAGTTTCCAGATGAGTGATTCATTTCGCATAAACAAACAATTTTGATTGGTTAAACCTAAAAACAATATTATTATTGTAAGGATTTATGAATTGCATTATAATGATGTTGATTACAGCTCATTAATTACTTCTTGTTCGGTTTTTTTTTTAAATTTAAGCAACAAGACAAAATACTCAGGAACAAAATATTACAAATTTGCCATCATATACAACTAACTATTCACCGACAACAACATCAACAACAAGTCCATCATTGCACAGGAGACAAGTGATAAATAAATCAGCAGATCGTACAGAGTGCTACTCACAGTTTCACGAAAAAATCAATTCTAATCATAACATTGAGTATCGAAGGAGAGAGTACAGATTACCAGGAAATATTGAAAGCCAACAATATAAACGACGGCAACATAATTTTATTCATTTGAGTTTACCTTCATGTGAAGAACATCACCCAACGTCGAATGATTTCAGTCCTTTATTTTCATCAACTGTTTCCTCTTCTACCTGTGCTATAACATCAGTGGGAGAGAGGGAGATAGAAACGTCGACATATCGATCAAATTTGAATAGTATTGGCAAAGCCTTAAGTTTTTCTGGTCGATCAACAGATGACGAATTGAATGAGAACAAGTATAGTGATCAGAATCGTAGTCAAAGATTACAGCCTAACAGTCAAGTTTGTGTAAAACGGAAAATTAACAGACATATGTCAAGTAGTAGTACTACTAATACTCCTATTGCTAATAATAATCCTACTACTAATCAGCAACCAACAGTTCTAACCACAAAACGCGGTCATCTAGCTGTGACACCCTCCATAGAAATCAGTTTGGTCAGTGATGAAACATTCGATGCTCATAATAATAATAATGATAATGCCAATGAACAGAATGATGAGACATTCACTCCCAATCTATCTACATATTCTGTTGAAAATCGAAATCGTCGTAATTCAAGCCGTCAAAGAATGCCGAATATGCGTTCATCTTCTTTACGCATTGATGCTGATACAAACGATAATGTTATGCCTGGTAAAATGTATAATCGTCCTGTTGTCTCTAATCAATATTTATCTACACAAAATGAACTCAAACTGAAAGGTGAATGTGAGGAGACATCAACAACACCAACAACTAGTCATGGAAGAAGAGGAAAGCTAATCAGGCAGTCAAGATCATTTCAAAATCCTTTGGAAGCAAATAATAATCTCTCCAGTGAAGGAGAAGAAGTTAATTCTGATAGTATGTTGACTACACTGAATACAAATAGAGTTCTAGATGATTTTGATTATTTTTGTCGTATTGCGAATGTACAACCAAATGAGAGTACATCGAAACGAGGCTTACATCCCCCTCTGTCTGCATCATATGCACGGAGTAATTCAATGCGTGAATATGGTGTGGAAAGACAGAAAAGTGTCAGTGAAGTGAGTGGTCACAGTAGTCCTGGTGGTGTTGTCACCAGTCAGCTGGATTCATCATCCAATAGTGATTTAAAATTCTCTAAAGGCTCAAAATCCGCTAAATCTAGTTTCTTAAAACCTCCGTCAAACAGACAATTAAGGAGGGCTAATACTGAAGAAGATCCTTTGAATAAATCACCATTGATGAATAAACGTCCACTAGCTGCGACATTAAGTTATACGTCAATGACAAGTAGCTATTCTAATCTGTGCATATCACCATTACCGCCACCCCCGAAATCTATACCATGTGTTCCCTTAGTATTGGATGATCTTGTCAATACCGATGTACCATTAGGTGTGCCGTTATCCATAGATTCAATGGTTGCTGATGAACCTGGATTGACATTTTATCAAGTGCAAGTTTTGGGTTCATCCGGGGTTGGGAAAACCTCCTTATGTCAACAGTTGGCATCACTTGTTAGTGAAAATTCATCAAATTGTAAGTTGACGAAAAATAAATCTCTCTCTCTTTATTTATTTTAATAGATGCATTTTCAAAGAGGAATTTTTTTTCGATAAATTGTCACACACACATTGTGTGGTTTTTGTACAGTAATATTTATTGATGATGCCACCACGCGATTCGAGCACATTTTATCACTGCTACTACTACTCATAATCACAATCATCATATCAAGGCACACTACTCACACACTACTAACTTTCTTGCTTCGTCGTTTATATACATGCATAAGTAGAAATCGATGATGATTAGACAACATTCGATTGAATAAAATCAATCAGTAATATAAGGTGAGAAGAAAGTACATTCGGAAATAATAATAATAATAATAATGATATTAGTGTTATCAATCAATCAAATACAATCAGATAATGGGAAGGGAAAGAAGACGAGTGTCTTTATAGTGAAATAAATAAATAACTTGTTAGCATGTTATAATGTGTATGTGAATTGAATTGAAATAGAATACAATTTAATATCATTTATTATCCCACTCTGACTTGAATTACTGACTGACTGACTGGTGGTAATAATATCTTCCATATCTGTGCTATTAGCTAGCGATGATGATGAGTCACTTCTATTGCATGTGTTGTGTTGTGTTGGGTGTGTAGACTCGATGAACCAGCCCGGAATCAGTTAGTAATCAATCTCTCTCCATCTCGATCTCCGCCTAAGTACATTACTTTTTAGAATGTTAACTCTGTCCCACTCACATGATTGTGTGTTAATGCACGCAGTGCAATGTAGTGATGAGCTGTTTTCTAAATTACATATCTTCGTGGGTGGGATCAATCATTTTAACCTTAGCTAAATTCATTCATTCTGACAGCCAGTCTGAGTACACGCAATCTACTGATCTGACCCACCTATATAGGTAGTTGACGTAACTCACAGTCAGTGCAAGGTATTCTGTTGATTGTATTATTTTGTTTAATTGGGTCTGCCGGGTCCTTCAATCTACACAGCTTGCCTCCGAGTAAGTTTGTTGCTTTGACTGCCACTCTAATTTCCAAGAAGGGATGGTGTCAGATGTCCCCTTATTATATGGTCAGACTGTAGGTGCCTTATATTCTTCCTTATTTATATTATCGTGATTTTTATTTTGTTTTGACCTATTCTGATCTTCTTAAAGAATTTTATAGGATAGTTAGTTATTCAACACCAACCAGCAATTCTTCTATCTGTTTTATTTCATCATTTTGGTCTTTTTTGTTGTACTACTTAGTAATGCTTCTGCTCGGTTTGTTAGATACTTGACTGAGCGTGCCTTTACAGATAGATAATAAACGGATGAGATGAATTAAAGTTTAAATATATATTAGCAGAATGCGTTGGCTTTCTATAAACGCCTTTGTACATACACTTTACTTTCTTCTCTTTGTTTCATTTTACAGTCTAACATCATAGCTAATTCTCTTTGTTCATTTTCCGATTCAAATGTGAATATTATTCCTTCCACTAGTGGGTTTATATGTATCAAGTAGCATGAGATATGTTGCCACAGTGCCTACGCTTTTTTTCTTCTTGTTATCATTGTGTATTTTGAGAAGATGATAAGTATGAGAAATACTTTTAAAGTACGCATAGTTTCTTGTTGCCATGAGGTAGTTGCAGGCAATACGCTACAGAAGGCCCTATATGGACTAAGGTTTCGTGCTGGTTGGCACTTATCAGCTACCTTCATAAGGTTCAACAATGATATGACCACAATAATTACGGAAGGATTGCGGCTGATAAAAGTATGAGAAACCCATAAGTAAGACACTTAACTGATTAAATTCCTGATAAGATGTCTGATTGACTGACTGACTGATTGATTGGTTTCAACGGAGAACTTTGCCTACATGTGCAGCACTTACAGTTACCAGACTCCCTCCCTCCATTTAGCACACAAAGCAAGAGAACAGAGTAAAGAAAGATTCAAAAGAGAAATAATAAGCAGAAATATGAGTGAGGGAAAAAGATTAGTATTGTAGAAGAACAATTGCGTTTGTCGCATAGTGGTAGAATGCTAACCGAACATACATGTGGTCCGGAGTTCATTCTCTGGCCGACGCACTTCTTTACTTCGCTAAACCAGTAATAAGACCGGTAAGGAGGTAAGCTTCGTGGCATGAGGCTAGCAACTCAATCACGTAAAAACAAACACCACTGATACCGAAACTACAATCCTTTAGCTTGAAGGCGCCCCATGTCTCACTGAGAACGTAAATGAATAAACAAAATGGAAGAACAACAAGCCTATGTCTTCTTACCATTATTATCATTAATATTCTCAAGTAGGCGACCAAAGAATTTTGTCAAACCAAAGGGACCTTAGTTGTTCCTCCTTTCACAGCCTACAGTTTTTTATCTGTGAAGATTGGAATACATGACAGATAATAGGAATTTCAAGGGACACTAGGTCTGTGGTTTTGCTGTAGTGTCATTGTGTATCTTCACAGTGTCTTCATTTAATCGTTAATAAATACACCTTCAAGCAGCCGTAAGCGTTATATACTCCATTAAATAATCAAGGGTGCCGTTAATAACAGTCCGGTCATCAGGTTAGGTGGGCTAGGCTAAAGAGTAAGCAGGTGAAATGACCAAAGCTCATGTGTTGCAAGACAAATGGTCATGCGCCGATAAGAAGCGAGCTTGAAGTTGATTAAGCAGCCTAACTAACTGCTCTCCTAGAATCGTGAGTGACTAATTGGTTTAAACGTAGAACTGTGCAAAGTGGTGCATTTCAATTTGCCACAATCCGTCCTTCCATGTAGCACACAAAGAAAGAGAAGACAGAGGGAGAGATAATAAACACAACTGTGAGTGAGGTAAAAAGAACAGTAATTTGTAAGAACAATAGGTTGTTATTGGATAGGATAAATCACAATGGGTGAATAAATCTGCGCCAGCGATTGACAATGATTTTGAGCCAGCTATATCATCAATTGTGTCTAGCCTCCATTGATTTTTACCATCCCAAACACCTCAATCAACTAACTGTTATTGATTTCGTCAGCTGATGGAGCCACGTTTTGGTTTGACAACCACTAGCTAACTCTTTTTCAACCTCATCCATCCGATATCAGTGACTAACATCACCCCACTCGTCGGTCGAAGAAGGCGATGGCTAAGCAGGCAAGCACGCCATAACCACCTTTCTCAATCTGTGTAACTGCTTTACAACATCACCGATTGATAAATTTAAGGAAGTAACATACACACAGAATTTTTAAACTTATAGATTCAACAGAAGGCCAGCTGTGGAAGAGTAGTAACTGGTTGAACCCTTTTCACTAGCACACAAACACGCACAGCTCCGGTTGATTTAAGCGGATTTAGACGGCCACTCCTGTTGTGTGTTTGCTATCTAGAGAAAGAACTTTGTTAAATTATTTGACACAATATAGATGATAGGTTTGTTGAGTGCTTTGAAGACGTGATCTGCTATGGTGGAACTGTTGATGCTTTCAAAAACTCTTCTACTTAGCAACATTAGAAGGTGTTCCAGAAAAGGAATGCTTAAATTTCTAGAGCAAAGGCAAAATATAACTATCTTCACAGAAGCGCTTGAATTGATGGACAGACAATTCAAAGGCGGCTTGCCTCAGCTTGCCTCATTCATCTTTCACTTACAAAATCACATCTAGTTGTGCGTGATATTTAAGCTACGGCTTATAGGAATAAAAGCTTTTTGTTGTTGTTTTCAATTAGATCTTCTTCAGGCTTTACTCTAAATTACATAGATAATAATAATTTGCTTTATTCCAGAAACAGTACTAATGGTACAGTGTGGAATTTTCAGCACATATCTACAATATTTGCATCTAATTTTACAAACATTTAAAAGGAGTATTAAACAAACAAAAAAAATCTAAAGACACCAACAGCAAAAAAACAACAAAAAAACAGGATAAACACAAAATAATTGTAAGTGCGAAAAAGTATCAAGAAGTAGAAAGGAAAATAAACATCATATAATAATAACTCAATATTGGGTAGTGGAAGCTATGATATGATTATGCATGGTGACAGTAAAGCTATAGTCATAAAAGAAGTTATGAAATGATATTTAAGAATGTTTATCGCCCAGATGGTCAGTTAATTTGATTGAAACAACTCTAAACAATCATAAAATAACATTTCTGGGTTGTTGTTTTGTTTTTTATTGTCAGGTCTAATGCAGTGTTTGTAGTGGTAGTGTGAGTAATCCTGAATAATACAAAAAATTTTAAAGTGGTGACTATGGCGTTCACAACCAATGATTGTCAGTTTAATATTGCCGAAAAGTATAGAAAATAAGAAAAAACAACTACAAAACTAATAATTACATGATGGTTAATGACAGGACAATTTTGTAATACTCATAGTGCTAAGAGAGTCGGAACCAGTGGATACACAATAGAAGGAATATAGTAAAGTACAAAAAAGGAAGCCAATGTTAATAATTTAGGTAGCTAAGTATGTTTGAGAAGGAGTTCACTATAGAATACAAAATAAGAGAGAAATAAAAGAGCCTAAAATTATGTTGTTAATAACAAAGCAAGTCATAGGTTTCACGCTTAACATTGTCTCTGTCGCTTAGAACACGACAGTGCCCAAGTTTTCCACTTATATCAATATTACATAGATTTATGCATAATACAGAATTTAAACTAATGACGATGAGTTTGTGGATCAAATAATAAAAACAATAGTAACAAGTTGACAAATGTTTTGAACTTCATTCATAACGATAATCATAATGATAACAAAAATAATGACGACAATAAGGTTCATGCACGTGGCGATAAGAATAACAAAGGTGCTAATACGTATGTGTATACGTAGACAGTTAAATAAATAAATTTCCACCTCAATTTTAAATTGAACGAATGAAGTTCAGAATAGTATATCACTCACGTCTATAGAAGAGGAAGATAAATGTTTATCTTTCCTAGACACATTGCTTAGTCGACAGCTTGATGGGTCAATAAAACGATCTATTTATAGAAAACCTACCTGGACAGGACAGTATCTTAATTATCATAGTTTCTGCTCTGTTCAGTGCAAAAGAGCCTTAGTCAGCGAGGAGCCTCTTTAGTAGGATCCAACGAATATACACTGAAGACACACCTGATGATGAGGAAGAAGGAAACCGTTAAAAGTCAACTTGGTTTGGACATATATAGGAAGAAGGAAAGTTGCACAAATCTGGTTGATAACAATTATCCAGATAAGTTCATCAGGAGATATAAAGTAGTCAGTGGAACACCAAGACCCACTCTCCAACTCACCTCTAAGAAAGACGTGTACATCAAGCGACCCTATATGGAGCATCATAGCAGCTCAGTAACTAGACAAAGACTGAACACTGTTATAGTTAAAAAGACTTTTTATGCAGCTAATATCATAATAATTGAGAATGTGAAGCCGATATATTCATCCATCTAAGTCCTTTGAACAGGCGAAAAATAATGTCACATCCTCTCACTGTATTTACCGATTTGAATGTATGTAATAAAACACATACATACATAGGAGGGAGGACTCATAGATCTCTGCATGTAAGGACTGGATTCAGAGCTTTTTCCTTCAGAAGCAAATAGAATTTCTAGAACTCATTAATCAATGGTAAGAACAGGCGACGACCTAGCTACTTTATTGCGAAAAACACCATAAAATTGACGTTTAAATATTTTTTTAAACCTATCTATAAAACATCTTTGGGGGAGGGCGTATCATAAATTTTGTGGAAGCTAGTCACATCTAGCAATTAGGAAGTTTAAACTACCTTTATTCATTCAAAGTAACAATTCGTCATCACACTGAACCTACTTTCTTTCGTAAACTTTGTTTTAATACCATAGCAGATATACTATTACCTCTGATATATGGTCTAATGATCTTCATTGTTCTTTTGACCCTCACTGTATCCTTTAAACATCACCTAAATTTATGTTTTCATCTCTTATCTCTTGAGTAATTTTATATGTATGTACTGCTATGTCAATTCCGTGTGTGTGTGTGATGGATCAGATTGTTCGAAATAAGTGTTGCACGCAAACACACAATTCCACGATTCAGACGAATTACTTATTATTATTACTTTGTGTCTAACTATCCTTATTCATAAAAGGAACTAAGTTTTTAAAGTGAATCAGGTCAAATCTTAAGATTTACGTAATACTAAAAGTGGACGAAGTGGACAGATAATCAGAGTTTAAATAAATATCTTTAAAACACGAAGGGAATGGAAAATAGGAAAGGATGGGAGGTTTTTTAGTTAGAATCTACCCCCTATGCAATCAAGCTAGAGACAAAGGTAGAACAAACTTTTATTGAATTAATTCCCATAGCTTTTTCGGCTATGTGTTTAACAAGCGGGTTCAAACTCCATTATAATGAGATAGATAACTTTCAAGGCACTACTTCTTCTGTCCCCTTGGTGACCGTTATCAACAATCAAATGAGACGAAATAGAACTTCTTATACACTTTATTTTTCCTTTTCCAAACCATGAAGGCAGGAAGATGCTCATTATTGGTGTGTTTGTTGAACTGTCTGTATAGCCTATATAACCATCTTTCTCCACAGGAGCAGCTAAATTTATAGATACACATAGAAATCGAACAGATAGATAGCTTATCTTTCTCTTGAGCAATCATAATTGGTCGACGGCTGGAAATAGTACTATACTGGAGAGGAGCACAGTTGTTAAACTGTATGTTTATATATATTGACCGACCGAAGTAATATTCTTATGCACCTTCCTTTTCGAAACTACTGTCATGTCTTCTTGTCTAAGAAAGAAGGCGACTTTACCTGGGTTTCTTCTCTTCACGTGAATTTGATAGCTGAATGTGCACTTCATTGAATTGAGGTACTTTATAGCGTTCCTGTAAAAATCATTTTCACAAAGTATAAATGCCATATATACTAGAGAATATTTGTAGCTCAGGTAGATGATTTGCAATTAGTTGTGTACTCTGAGCTAGTTGATTTCATCGCGGAGCTTACGTCGTCCTTCGGGACAACATCCCCTTTCAATGCAAGTTTTAGCAGAAAATGAACTGATTTAAATTCTCCCTCCGTGAATGATGTTATAATTGTGTCTCGCCTGGCAGCAACCATCTTCGTGACTGACTGGTAGTCGATTTACATCTGTATTGATTATTATTTATTGACTTTGAATTCGAACTTTCTCGTCGAGTGATTTACCCTTGATTAGTTGGCAAATTTGGTCTATTGTAATGTGCGTGTTTTTTAATCGAAGGGTGATTCGCTTGAGTACCAATCAGGCTTCTAGGAATCTTCTGGCAGAGTTTTTGGCGTTTCCTCTATTCAAAATTTCTACATTATGCCAATCACTAAATTAGTGTCCATAATTATTTATATGCACTGATACGAAGCAGAAATATATGTATCATGTCATTTCACAGCCAATTTGTGGTGTTTTTAGACTCTGATTCGAGGGGACGCCCGATTTGTCGATCGGTGCAATTTTTATTGCAGTTCACACATGCAATTCATTTTGTAAATGGTATTAATTTTATCTGCTTTCTCTGTTGGATATTTCGGTTTGCACAATATCGAATAAAGTGACTGTGCTGTCTGGCTGGCTACCTAGCTAACTTGTGTGCTATGTCTATTCCAAACGGTTTTAATATTCTGGCTGTCATTTCAGCGATATTTCTTCTTGTATATGTTAGGATGAAGTTTCTTGTGGTCTTTGATGATGGATTTTTGTTGGCATTGTGACTTGATTATAAACAACTTTTGAAGACGGTTCATAGGTATTTTTCCTGATTCTCTTCAATACTGGCGTAGTTCTACAGTGTGTTTGATGTCTTCTGAACAATGTCTGCACACAGTTTCTTCTGTAGGTAATTGGATTGGATTATTATTATCAACGTTGAGTATTTGATCTGTGTATGTTTATTTTCTATATTCTTGTGTTTCTAAATTTCCTGTGTTAGTTCTCCTGATTAAGACAAACATCTAAGAATGGAATTTTGTTGTCGTCTAATTCTTCTTCTTCTCTGGTGGTACATTTAATGCCTTCAAATATGTTGTTTATTAATTTGTGGGTATATTCCAAATCCTATTTCTTTTAATCATTATCAATGATCCTATTGATGTTCCTTTTATCTGCTCATATATTCATATATTATTGAATTGGAAGTGTGTTGTTAGACATAATTCTATGAGTTCCATTCAAGATGAATTTTGCATTTTTGTGTTCTCATCAGTTTGGAGTATTTGTTGCATAGTTTCGTTTGCTAGTTTTGGACGAATTGAAGTATATAGTGCTATGATGTCATCAAAGGGCACCATCATTTCATTGTCATCCACTTGGACGCTTTTCAATTTTCTCTAAACATTGGATTGTAGAATCGATACAATCGTGGCATGATTCTGTTAGGTATTTAAATTTTCTGAAACTTTCTTTAGATAGATTTTATGTTAGAGTTCTTGGCAGCGAAACGATTGGTCGTAGAGGGATGGTTTGATTTGTTTTGTTTCGGTCTACCATAAAATCGCAGGTATATATATATATATATTCCTGCGATAAAGGCGCCTTTTCCTTTCTGCTTTTTAAATCAGTTAGTCTCTTTGATAAATCTGAACAAGGCATTTAGAAGATTTACAAATTTCGTGAGATGACATCTTCATTTCGTAGTTTCTTTACAACCGCCTTAAAACTAACATAATTCCTAATAATAAAATAAACTGCATGACAATTTCTTAGTTACATAAAACAAAAGTACATACTATGCTAATGACCAATCATATTTTTCAATAGGTCGGGTGGTCAGTTCGTGATAGACGAAGGTTGAAGTCTATTGATTTTTGACTGTACACATAGTTTAAGATGTATATGATTCATCATCGAAGAGTGATTCCATCATCACCTTCAATAACCAACCTTGAATTAAAGTTATGCGATCAGATAATTGTGAAGCAGTCATGAATATTGATTTTATGACATGATAAAATAATAAGTGCTTTGCAATGGATGACGCTGGATTTCTATTGAGATTATTAAGTGCATTGGAATTTTTTATGTATTTAAATAACCATTATGGAACATGTTGTTTTCGATGACCTCACTGGAATATTCTTTTGGTTCTACCTATATAATGTGTGTCACCACAACTGCAGGTGAACTTGAAGATACAGTTTGAAGTAGAATCCACAGAATTTCGACGTTTAATCGTAGGTAGGTACAGAGATGGAAAATGTTCGAGATGTTAGGGTAAGTGATGCGGTATCAAATGTATACACTTGATCGCTGACCAAATTCTTTGAGCTGTCAACTGGATAATTTGATCAGCCTTGAATGGTAGGTTAATAAAGATAGATTTCTTTGGCACGTAAGCTGTCTTTTTCAAGATGTTGTCTATGTACTTTTGTTTTATATAACCGAGTTCTAAAGCGGTTGTAAAGGAACTGCGAAATGAAGATATCACCTCGAACAATTTGTCTTCTAAATGCCTTATGCAAATTTATCAAAAAGGACTGGGTGCTTTAACATAATTGCCGTTGTTTGAGTAACATCCAGTCAACAATAAGAATATCAATGGATAACAGTTCGATAACATTAGGGAAAAATTGAGAAAAGTAATAATAATAATACAGAATTTATGAATTTGTCGTTTCCACGGTAGGCAGTGCAGAGTGGCAGTCGCGGCTGGCTGGTTGGACTTCCTTCTTCTGCACACTCACATAGCGCCAGTTGTCGCAGGCGAATGGCGATGACCTCTGCTGTTTGGAGTCTGCAGTACCTGGATGATTTTGGTAATTTATGCAATACCCAACATATGATGGAGAAGGATTGCTCATTCCTGGCTTTGTGGCCAGTTTGAATCAAGTGTTCTCATATCCAGCAATTGATGCTTCTAACTACAATTTTATTTAACCACACTGGTATGCGCTCCCAAGCTAGCACAAAATATCGGCTTCTTTGAGCAATCGTCAATACAGCTTGCAGTTGAATTTCTAAACACAGTTAGAAGGGGCTAGTCTAGTCTAGGAACTTCATCTTTCATCGGTCGTTGTATAGAACATATGACTTGTAGTTTGCCAGCATTAAAAGTTATTTGAAATTTGTAAACTTCCAAATGCCTTCCTTATTCAAATTTTACTTTTTGCTGAGAAAAGAGAAATCTGACAACATATTGAGAGCTAATGAAAAGCGCAGTCTCACTGTTGTCCACCTTTTGCTGAAACACTCTAACACCTAATGTCGGTAGTTACTTTTTCTAAATCTATTTGTATCTATTTGCTCAGAGATAGATAAAGGGTGTCAAAGTTGAGCCAAGAACAAAGTGTTTTGTTTCTTATTGTAGAAAACTAACTAACAAAAAACAGGAAAGATAAACGGAGAAAAGTAACGCAATCATATTTAGACAAACGTTTCTAAGGAAATATACGCGTGTATGTATCCAGCATCAGAGTTTATCACATCTATAGAAAAACTTGGTTACCTTGGTAACAGTATAGATAAAGCATATAAACAAACATGAGTTTTATTGAGAAACATTTCTGGAGAAATAGGCTGAAACAAGCAGAAATGTATTCAGCGTATGAGCATATATGGAAAGCACAGTAGATAAACGTTTTTTGATGTATTTATGTGTTCTCTGAGCTATCTGGCTACCTAGCTAGCTGGATGAATGGTTTATTTGCCAAGCTTTCATTATTGCCCTCCTCCTAACAGGCAGAAAACACCATCAGCGCATACTTCACTTCAATTTGAAGTGAAGGGAACTGTAAGATTACTCCAAATATATGAACAGGTTAAAGGAAAACCTATGGTATCACTAATATCAGGGTTGATTGCAGAAGCTGTGTGTTGCAAAGGCTCGAAAACGTAATCCTACTATAGATCAAACCCAAAATGTTGATGTGTAACGTAGATGACACATTCGTAATAATCAAAAGAAACAAGTTGAACAAAACTCACAACTTAAAAAACAGCATTTTAAACGACATCAAATTCACAAGAAGAGAGGAATCCGAGAACAAAATTCCATTTATCGAATTCTTAGTCTATCAAACAACCACAGAGGAATTAGAAACTCAAGTTTATAGAAAATCAACTCTAATGGACCAAATACTTAACCATACCAGCAACAAACCAATGACACAAAAAGGAGTTGTATACAAACACTATTCAAGAGGGCCAGGACTTATTGAATCGCTCCCACCTTAAGGAAAATTGAAGAAAGATATCTCATGTATGTCTTCCTAAAGAATGGATTTTGACGGAACTTCATCAAGGGGCATCTGCCCACAACCCAGTATACCAGATCAAAGGCCCTAAAGGAAAGCACAAAGAAAATCGCCCTGTCATATATAAAGGATATATCAGATATCACTGCAAGACTCTTCAAACCTTTAGGAGTTGACGTCGCACACAAACCAACAAAATCACTTAACTCATTTCTATGTCAACCAAAATACTCAACAGCGAAAGAAGATAAAACTAACATCATCTACAAAATAAATTGTAACGACTGCGAAAAACAGTATATTGGCCAATTCGAACGCAAATCCTCTTCGTCTTTCTATCCATGAACATAAAATAGCCATCAAAAGACATGACATAAACGTCCTCATTCATATCGCCTCACTTCATACAGACAACCACGGAAATCAATTGGACTGGAGCAACCACAGTTAAAATACTGGACAGAGGAAACAACACCAAGAATGGTTGGAGGATATTTAGAAGACTGCCTGATATTCCAGTTAGTTGTCAACCAATAGACACATTGACATAGACACAATCTACCAATAAATAAGGAAATATCATACACAAAGAGTCAAACTTCAGGTCAAGGAAACAATCAACAATAATACGAATACAAGTAGAAGCCTAGAGGATGTGAAAACACACAAAAGCAACTAATCACGTTCGAGGTCGCCCACTAGGAGAGATGACTAATAAACCTAAAAGTTCACTTCAGTGTGAATTGAATTATGCGCTGAAGATGTTGCCTAGTAGGAGTAGGAGGGCAATAATGAAAGCTTCGCAAATAAACCATCCAGCTAGCTCAGAGAACCCATCGACACCAAAATCATCAATCTGAGCTACAAATTCATTGTATCTAATACAAACTTTTCGAATGTAGCTGACTAACTTCAAACTTCGCAAGTCTTTGATCAAGGCGATAAACATTGATCCATCTTTTTAGTAGTTATAGCTAGAGTTGGATGCATAGATGGATGGCTGACTTATTCTATTAAAAAACTCAATCTTATAAACCGCTTGGTCCATCATAAACCAAGGGCAATCTGCTCTGATGAACGTCTAAATGAAGAGCTTATATTATAAAACAGTTGCTGAGTGAGAACGGTTATGCAAAAAAATATGAATCAAAAACCATGGCAGACAGTTTGGTCAAGGTACCAGTCAGCAGTTCCAAAAAGGAAAGGCTTTGTTCTTACTACTTCAGTTACTCGAGGATAACAAAAGCGATAGATTAACACGACACTGAAGGAATGTGGCAGTAGAAAGAGCATTCAGTACTGGTAAAGTATGTTTTGTCTAGGACACCATTCTATATTTTGCACTTCGGAGTTAAAGACACACTGCCTAATTTCACCTCTTCTACATTCACACATTCAATCATCATCGTTTCCACGTGGAATTGAACAAATAACAATTGTATCTATGTCAACTTTGCGTATATAAATGCGATCATACATTTTTGAGAGTCAAGTTGTCGAAAAGATGGATATCTTTGCTGCTGAACTCCTTGTTGTCTTCCCTCTAAAGTCATGATGGGTATTTTCCCCCATTTTTGAAAACAGGAGATGGTCAGCAGTAATTTAAGAATCGGGAACACGCCCGATCATATGATATATACATATAGCTATGATGTCTGGTTTAATCATCAACGATGAGTGAAACTTCAAAGTAAAAGAATCATCACTCATCAGTTTAACTGACGAAAATACGGCTATCACCTGATTTGTTACCATTGACATCATAAGATACGTCTTCTTGATTTGTGGTAGCTTTTGTAAATGCTGTTGAATTTGAGTACCGTTGAAGGGATACAGGCTGAAACTATCCCATCGGGAGTTGGCTTCTTCGGGAAAACAACAAAGAGACTGGAAAGCTTCAGGTGTCAAGCACCTGTTTTATTTAAAGTAGATTTTCACATAGGACCGTTAGGAAAAAGCATTTTTAAAAATAAAAAACTTTCAGAGATAAATTCTATTTGAAAAAATAATAAAAATTTTACTAAACAGTTTAAAGTGGTGGAAGAAATTTGTTTTAGACATTCATTATGAAATGACGTCGGTTAGAGAACCATTGGGTGTTGAGTAACGACAATTAATCGCCGCCAGCATTGATGACATTGGCTATTGCCAGTCACGGTATATCGTGGTTGAATTGGCAGAAGTTGGGATTCATGGGCTAGCTAGCCATTGGATTGATTGGTCCCAGTGAGTGGTTGCTTAATGGTATATGAGCTCTCTCGCAAGGTCACCGAGAACCGCTGAGTCCCAAACTAGGCTGGCAAAAAAGCTCTCTGGTAGTACTCCCAAGTGGCTGTACAATGGCTATCTAACCATTGTCTGTGCTCATGATAAAATCTTCCAACCGGTCAAACAAATAAAACCGCTACAAAATTAATACGTGAATATTGACCTGATGCTCACTAGCGAATGACCCTATTCAGGTAGGCAGTTATCTGGGGTTCCAGTGGGGAGACGCTACCATTAGTGTACGGCAGGTTGAAGGTGAGGCAGCAAATTATCGAAGAAGACATTGCGAAGTGGTGGCGCTATGTCATGAATTGGCAGAAGCTGGAATTCATGGACTGCCCATTGCATAGTGTCGCAGTGAGTGTCTGCTTACTGATCTACGAGCCCGTTTGCCTTGTAAGCAGAAGGTCATGGGTTTGAACACCGGCAGTAGGGTGGGTGTGAACTGCTAGAGAGCCCGTCCCAAACACTAGGACAGAGGAAACAGCTGTCTGGCAGCACTCTCAGATGGTTTTCGAATGGTTCTTTAACCGATGCTCATGATGAAATTCTGAAACTTAACTGAGTGAATGCTAGATAAATGAAGTGTAGTCATCGGAAACAGTCGATAAATTCATACGCTCAACAGAAGTCCAGAGGGGTAGGAATAATGGCTGGTTGGACATGTTACTTTTGCACACACTCACACACAAAGATGCGGTTGAAATAATCCAATTGCAATCATCTCTCCTATTTAGAGTGTTCAGTATCTATAGAAAGGTTTTTGTTAATTTTTATTTGATAGATGATAGCCATGTTGTGGAACTGTTGACGGTTTTAACAACACCTACATTCAACCCCACTGGTAAGTGTCCCTGAGCACAACAACTCAAGTTCGTACACCAACAGTCAATATCACCAACTCGATAGGAGCAGTGGAATTGATAGAGAAACAATTTAATGGCTGCCAGCTAGACTACGTACTTCATTCATCTGTCATCTCATTTAGTCAGATATCTAGTACAAACAAAAAATTGAGCAAAGAATATCTTTTTTGATAATTTCCTCCTCCTCTGGTTCTACAGTTACATATGTACATGTTTATATACAAAAAAGACTATTCTAGAAAAGTCACGTCATTACCGCTTTTAGTGTGCCTTTAAATACTATTGATTTGTTAAGTAAGATCACAATTACAGAAAGTTCACGAAAGACACATAACTTATAATAAGTAGCATAAAAATATAATAGTAAATAGAATATGAAATAAAATTAAGGAAATTTCCACAACTCTTAAGGTGAACTTAAGATTAGTTGGTATGTGACAAGTGACTTAGAAAGTTACCTAGTTAACATCAATCTTGTGTTGTGTATCCACGAGATTCGATAGAATAGCGCTATGAATGGATTTTATTTGTCAAAATTCTCGGTCAACTCTGCTCTCGAAAGCCTTTTCGAAGTTGATGAACTTGGGTAAATTTTGTCTTGATGAACTTGTTTTGGTTGATAGAGGTTCGACTGACATTCTGTGCTTTGTTCTGTGATGACGATGCTTAGAGTTGCGATTTGCCTTTCCTGAATCCAGCTTATTCTGGGCTGGCGGTTTTATTTATCCAGAACATACTTTATTCTCTCCAGGATGATGAGACTTAGTATTTTACTTGTCGTAAACAAAAGTGTTATTCCACTCCAGTTCTTGCACAGGCCTAAGTCGCCCTTGTTCGGCAGCTTGATGAGGTAGCCAGCTTTTCTTCCAATCGATAGTTACCTTCTCTTCTTTCCTAAAGTTTTGTAATAATAGCGTCAGTGCATCTGCCCCAGTCTATGGGACAGTTGTCAGTGATTCAATGGAGTGGATTCCGTTTGGTTCTGCTGCCTTCCCAGCTGGTGTTCAGTAGCTTGATCGCATTCAGGATTTCCACTTTCGTTCGAGGTTTGTTGTCCACTGCCAGTTCTCTGATGTGTCTTAGTAATGTACTTATAGTAATCCCTGTGGATAGTTTCGCCTTATTGCTGTCTACAAATGCAGAGAAAAATCACATAACAATCTCGTAAAGATTAGATTAACCAACTGTGAAAGGAATCAAACTGCACTGAAATAGGTATGCGCTTTCTAGACAAAAAATGTATACACAACACAACACGATAGATCAATCCAACAGTCCAGCATTTCAAAACTCATCCATGTGGAAAACAGGAAAATAAGTAATGAAGGAGGGAGGGATTTATTCATTTGCTTGAGGAGTTTGCTCTTTTTTCTTTACTCAGTGCTTCAGTTAGCTTACATTTTTTTGAAAAATCTGAGTTGATTTTATACGTCATATTTATTACTACTGATTATTGCTCCCTTTAGTTCCTAGAGGAAAATATGGCTTCACGGGAACGTCTCCATTGCGTTCAGTTTACTGCCAATGTTTTCTCATCTAGCTTTACGTCTACTCACATGCTTTCAACTCCTCTCCGCATTACCTCCGCCTCCTCCAAGTTAACCTTCAACTGACGACCAACTAACCCACGCTTCTTATTCGGGTTCCACTCCAGAGAGAGTCTGGTGTGTGATTTTACTCAGTCGATGGTTTGTTTTCTCAGAGTATGGCCACAATCGAATTCACATCCATTTATTATTGTCATGAGGGTAAGATGTTCTATGCCTACATCACCACGTGACTAACACAAACTAGCTGTTACAGACTTAATGAACTGATCACAAGTGTCGATTCGACCACTACAACTAGATCTTTTCCAACAACCTGATTGATCCTATGTTAGTCAGCTAACATGCATTCTTGTCCTGGAGATTCATGATTAGTCATGAGTAACATATGTCTTAACCATCTGGATTGATTTACATTCACGACTAATCCAATGACTTGCATCACCTCTTCGACTCATACTTGACTCCTAATCTGAATGTTACTCATTCTATGATACCAGTTAACACTTAACACAAGTAACAGAGTGCAGACACCTATGCTCAACGACAGTGTTCGTCTTTTCAAATCTTCTAATTTCAATGGCTATATTCCCTAAGCCAGCCATAAAGGAGAATGTAGCAAAGTGAAACGCAATGCACACATTGTTTGACCAACAGTCAGCCGGATATCACGTCTACGATTCGGTTGTGAATTACCGTATAACTGCTCTCACGCTGTTTCTAATTACACTGAATTAATCAAAAGTACCCAAAGGTGATTACAGTTTCCCTACAATGTCAACAAGAGAGAGGGATAATATAATTAACCTAACAGTTAACTGGTTGAATATGAGGTTGATTGAGGGCAGTAACACACACAAAAAATAGGAACTCATAGGTTGGACATCAGTCGATGAAGGTAGTCAGAGTGGTTAGCTGGACCTACTCCTTCAACAAACACAGTTCCAGCTGATTTAAGCTAGTTGCAGTGGCCTCCTGTTATTTCGACTGTTTCGTATACAGAAAAGTTTGAGAGGAGGAAGGTACGCTTCAATTCCTGGATTAGTTGTGTTATCTGAAAAGCTGCTTGATGGTTTAATTGAGGGGATTTCGTTGTCCCTCTCCTAGACAAAATCCACATCACCACTGGTTTTGGCGTAAATGAACTCAGTTGAATGCCTCCTCCATGTCATGATTTACTTTCCATTTAGCTGGTAAATTTGGTCTGTAGTAGCGTGTCTTTGTTAATCGCTGTCTGATTCACTTGAGTACCAACTAGGCTTCCAGGAATTCACTTGCATCTTCGGTGTTTCCTCGATTTAAAATTATCCCAATCAATTTCATATCAGTAGATATCTTCTTTTCTTACAGCTAATTTGTGTTCTTCGATTCCGATTCGAAGATGACGCTCACTTTGACCGGTGTAATGTTTATTGCAGTTGCTGCATGCAATTCATTTTGTGAATGGAATTAATTTTTTCTTCTTTTTCTGTTGGATGACTCTTTCTGTTTGCACAATATCGAATGAAGTGGTTGTGCTGGCTATCTGGCTGGCTGACTGATTGACTAGCTGGTTGACTGTCTTGTGTGCTATATCTATTTCGAATAGTCTTATTATTCTAGCTGTTATTTCAGAGTAGATGCTTTTTGTCCATCAAGATCGATGCACGAATTTCAAATCAACAGTAGTTATATTCATGTAGATTTTTCAACGTCTTGGGTTTTTTTTACAAAATTCAGACCAATAGTCAGATGACTTCATGGATTAGTGAAGTCTCGCCATCTGAACAATTTTCATTAATTTTATTAAACATTTGCTATATGAACTCTCCTTCGAATCCCAATCCAATATTACAAATTGGCTGTAAAAAGACGTGAAATATATATCTTTTCATATCATGTAGGTAGCATGTAGATACTTATGGACATGAACTGAGTGATTAGGATAATGTAGAAATTTTAAATAGAGGAAACATCAGGAATGCAGTCAAGAATTTCTAGAAGTCTGCCTGGTACTCAAATGAATCAGTCAGCGATTAACACAAACACACTTGAATGACTACTGGCGAAATTTACCAGCTAAATAGAAGATAAATCATGGGACATGACATGACAAGAAAGTTCAAATTCCTAATCAATAAACATAATCGATAGACATGTAAATTAACAACCAATCAGAACAATGGTTACCAGGAGATACAATTACAACACCATTCACGGAGGGAACATTCAAATAAGTTCATTTTATACTGAAACCTGAGCTAAAGATTTTGTGTAGAAGGATGACGAAGGCTTCGCGATCAAACTATCAACCAGCCAGGTGAGATAACACATCTAAATTCAATGACATCTACCTGAGCTACAAATCGTCTCCATTCCTCTTCATTTCTAGTCAGCTTTGTGCTTTATTTGGAAAAAGTGACCCAATATAAAATTGTTGATTTAAACAACGTCTTTGTTTACCTGATGGCTAATATAACTGACTTGACAGGTATCAGATGAATTCATAGACACAATCTGAGATGCCTCGCTAGCTAGTTAGCTAGTCTAGGTAATTCATATATCCATCCATTCACTTCCAAAATCACAACAGCTTGTGTGGAAAACATAATCTCCAGCTGACTGGAATCAAACATTCTTTGAATCGAGTTTCTTAACTTGTTGATTTCTATTTCACTTGTTACATCAATTTTGAATTGTAGTCCTGTTAATATACATACGTTCATACAAAGAAAGAAGATTCATATTTATTAACAGGTACAGGAGAGTACATTTCACATCTCTTGGCTATTGTGTTTTAAATGTACATGTTTCGGGTGTAGCTGTTTTCAATTCACGCATCGTCAACAAGTCACCTTAAGTTTGTTTTTGATGGAATCTGCTGAACACGTCTCTCTGACCTTATAGTTGAGAGTCCTTGACAGATTTATTTTTTATATCGGAGTGGATAAAGCGGCTCGTAACAATCCGTCCTTCCCTCCTTCTTTCCATGAATTATGGTCATGAAAACTGTAGAATCACAAAGAAGTCGAATTCATCGAAAGGCATATGCCTATTTTCATGATTCTCCTCAAACCTGTAAAACCAATTATCGTCTCTGTCTTCAATGAATGAATTCGAATGTGGAGAATGAGAATAATTGCAGTCACGAGAATGTGAGATTTATTCGGTTGAGTGAAGTAGAGAAGGCAGGTAAACACAATTATGTTTGTGAACTAACTAAATAACCAACTAACTAACTGACTGACTAACCTAATTCCACGTTTATCTTGTTTATTGTTTATTGTTATTTGCAGTGTGGTCTATTTTTACTCAGGTGTGAGGAGATAATTACTCCAAAGTTATTTCTTCATAGTGGCCATCATTTTAAACGAAACGGGAAGGATATTTGTCTTTTCTTTCCTTCTCTCTCTCTCTCGCTCTCCCTCTTTAACTCTCTGTGTGAAAAAGGGAATAAATGTATGAAGTTTCTGAAAAAAAAACACTGCTTCCCCCACAGAATCGTTTTTCAATCACTGAATTACTACTTGTTTACCAATGGTTGCCGAATATCGACGGAAATGACTCCAATGAAGTTTTACAATGAATGCTTAGCGATCTACAAACTCGCCTTATCACCAGAAGCTCTTGCGTTCGAGCCCCGTGATGTGGGTACATTATGATATCGAGGAGTCTCCGACTAGGAGGAAACAGCTGTCTAGTACTCCCTTAAGGTTTTCCAGTGTTTCTTCAACCGATTTCAGTGCTCATGATGAAATCCTGTAACCAATCAATCAAATCTCTACAAACCAATAATTGAATTTCAATGAGATGCTCGCCACTGACTGGCTCTAATCAGGTAGATAGTTACTTGGGGTTCTAGTGGGAAATCGTGTACAGTAGGGTACGCTGAGGCGCGATGTTGATGAACAAAGATGACTACATTCTTCTAGGAATTCTCTGGCAGTATTTTTGGTATTTCCTTGGTTTAAAGTCTCCACATTATCCCAAGAAATAAATTAGTGCCCATGATTATCTACATGCATTGACATGAAAGAACACATTTATCATGCACTTTTACAGTCAATTTGTTTTCTTCGATTGGTATTTGAAGGTGACACCCACTTTCATCGATGTAATGTTTATTGCAGTTCATATATGCAATTCATTTTGTAAATAGTATTGTTTTAACTTCTTTTTCTGTTGGATGACTCTTTCTGTTTGCACAATATTGAATTAAATGATCGTGCTGCTCACTGACTGCTTGTCTGGCTTGTGTGCTATATCTATTTCAAACGGTGTTAATATTTCAGCTGTCATTTCAGAGACATGTTTTCTTATTTATGGTAGAATGAATTTTCTTGTAGTCTTTGATGATGGCTTCTTTCTGTTGGTGTTATAGCTCGATTTTGAACACTTCTGATGAAACTGCATCTCTTGGTATCGATTCTTTCTGAAGACGGTTAGTAGGAGGCATTTTTCCTCCATTCTCTTCAACACCAGAGTAGTGGTACAGTGTGTTTGAACTCTTTTTTAAACAATGTCTGCACACAGTTCCATTTGTGGGTAATGCCTTAGTTTTCTCTATGTGCGCTAAAGTGTAAGCAGTGCAGAGATTCTCAATGGAAGCGAAACAATCAGTTCAGCGTGACTTAAATTGCATGTTCATTATAATAATAATAATAATTATTATTGTATCCTTTAATTCCTAGAGGAACATAGGGCTTCGGCCGTGCGTCTCCATTGCATTCGGTTCTCTGCTAGAGTCTTCACCTGGCTCCATTATTATAATGATTAATAATAATAGTACTATCTCTTCCATATAAAGCTGTATTGTCTCTCTCCCTCCGTCTCTCCCTGTCCGTCTCTCTCTACTGATACATAGGGAATCTTTCAATATCATTAGAATAAAAAAGGAAAGCTTTATGGTATATCGTTGTGTTTTGAATTGGCGCCACCTACTTTATCCGGTGAGTATCTGAGGCATTTCAATAACTATATAGATAAATCAATAGAAATAGACCAAATCAGCATGATTTCGTGAAAATTCAATCAAATCAATTCTTGAAAATTAATCTAATGCTCACTAGTGACTGGCCACAAGACGCAGTTTCCTGGACTCCTGGATATGATTAGGAGCAATGAATTGTGCTCGAAATGTCATCAGTAAATATTACTGTATAACACTGTGAGACTTTATCAAAATAAAATTTACCCATAATGGAATTACACTCTACCACAGTGCCCAAGTTTCATTCTTATAGCAGTTTCCTGGAGTTCTAGAAACAACTTCACTGGGCCACTGCAGTTCATCCTGTTAGGTGCGAAGACAAATACTCAACCCGGATGACAGTGGCTGGTTGGTTCCAGTCTCCCTAAAATAAAAGTATTCATATAAGTTAAAATTCACGGGTCATTTCATCCGATCCCAGTGTGTAACTGAATGGTCTACAAGCTTGCCTGGTATTCATAAGGTTCTAGGTTCAAAAACCTGTGGGTGTATACTGGTCGAGTCGAAAAACTAGAGCTACAGAAGCAGATGACTAACTTATATCCATCAATCCATCCATCACTCAAACAATCTGCGGTCAAACCATTGAAAATAACAAATCAGATCGCTAAATATCAGTGCGTTCAACAACTTCTGAAATTACTTCTCAGACATGAGTATCATGCAACATTTGCTCTTCTTTGATAAGAGTGCAGCAAAAATGTGTAATGCAGTTCAAGAATATACAAACACTGACACCGAGTATATGTACACCCCCCTCCACGAAGAAAGCATATTTTCATGGCAGGGTTTCATTTCAGAAGGCACACACAGAAAGATATTTATATAACTTGTCATTAAACCACCATAGCAACAAACTATGACACTACAATGATTAGACAGGATATGCATCCAACAAAGACTCTCCAGTAAAAGCTTTAAGAGTAGTTGTCATCACAGCTGCCTACAAATGTCCCCATATAATCACTTAATTTTTATATTCTTTTACGTCCCCAGTGGAACACAGCGCACCTTCATGATCGAGTTTTGAAGTTTCGGTAGCAGTGGTGTTTATTTTTAAGGGGTAGGGTTACTAGCCTCATGCCCAACCTCCCTTCTTTACCAGTCTTATTACTGGCTTACCAAGGTAAAGGAGTGCGTCGGTGCCACCGCGGATCAAACCCCATACCACATACGTGGTCGGCGGGTATTCTACCACTGTCCCAGCGATACATATTCATTTTATAATGTTAGTAATTTTTAGAAAGCGGCTGTCTTAGTGGGACACAGTTGAAAGCTGAAAATGTCATCATATTGTAACAGTAGAAGATGGAAAGACTTGGTAAAGGAATGTTTATTTAGAAACTGGTATCTCTACATAGAGACAAAATATGTATACCCCTTATCTTCAACGCACCATTTGCACAGATATTCCGTGTTGTGCATGCTACTTGTGGCCTTCCTGAATATTGTGATTCTTTGTGTGTTCCTTTCACTCACGTCTCCCCCGTGTATCTCTGCACATCGCTGTATCATTTGCCTTCTCTGACATCAAATCTATCTCCCTGCTATTGGATCTTTTAATACCACCCGATGAATGTCTCTTCATTATATACTACTGATAAATCTTATCAGTAGCATTCACCACATATACACGTATAAATGTATATTCATGAATAATGGATAACTTTACTGTTTTATTGCCTTCAGGTAGTGAATTCCTCTCATGTCTGCTATCAACTTAAGAAATCACACAAATTTCTAAAACAGACTGCTGTATGAGTAAGTTTGTTGACTGGGAAATGCTAAAGTCTACAGGGACTGTTGAGTCAGCACAGAAGAGAGGTGGAATCGGTACTCCTTTCTATTGTATGTATTCATGCATGAGAGCATTTTGAGACCAGGTGTGCGTGTGGATGTTGATGTGTGTGAGTGAGTGGGAGTGTGAAAGACAAAAGCCTTACATTCTAGAGAATGCTTATCGCAATTTCAGCCTTTCTGTTCGAAAATCAATAGTCATAATATAATGCAAATTTGAGCAGCAAAGAATGTCGTTTTCGATAATTTCCTCCTCTTCTGCCTCTACAATCAAATGCTTACACAGAATATTCTAGAATAATCGTCATTAACAATATTGGTGTTTTCTTAAATAACATCGATCTGTTAAGATCACAATGGAATTACAGACAGATCACTGAAGATGCATAAATTATAATAAGAAGCATAAAAATATAATAGTAAATAGTGCATCGGTGGCATAGCGGTTAAGACGCTCGCCAACCATGCACATGGTCCGGGGTTCAATCACGGGCCAACGCACTCGTTTACCTCGCTAAGCCAGTAGTAAGACTGGTAAAGAAGAAAGATTGGGCATGAGGATAGCAACCTCATCCTGTAAAAATAAACACTGCTAAAGAAACTTCAAGCCTCTAGCTTGAAGCCATATGTTCCACCGGGAACGTGAAGGAATAAAAAAAATAGAAAATCAAATAAAATGAAGAAAATTTCTACAACAACAAATTAGGGTCATGAGAACCTTGATTGATACCCAGAGGAGTAAAGATAGTGTCGGAACCATCTTGTTCTTTTCGTTACATAAATCAGACTTCTTGATGCAAATTCCAACAGCTAGCCTCATCAATATGTAGTAGACGTAGTCTTAAGCGTAAGTAAAGCTTAGTTGGTATATGGTAAATGACTTTGCAAGCTGCCTCTTTAACATCAATCTTGCGTTCTGTATCCACGAGATGAGATAGAATAGCGCTGTGATTGGATTTGGTTCGCTCTTTATTTAACCACTATGCAGGATGATGTTCGGAAATCCGACGATAAACCCGCTGAACTGTACGGCCTACACAACTTACTTGCACACTCCATAGGAACAGTCAAATTGGAAGATATGTAAAGACAGAAGACAAGGGCCAGGCAACAGATCGTTTATTAAGGAAATCAACACGTATTTAAATATTTTCATGTACATTATTATAGATTATTTAAGCAAACAAACACAGTCCTCTGATTGGTTGTTTCTCACAATAGTCTCTTTCTTTCTCCATGGTAACATTTATTGCAGGATGAACATCGTTAATTTTGCCAGTGGGTGTTCTTTGCTTCATCCTCATTTTTCATAATTAATGATGCATCAGTCATGCATGTACCGACAGTAGAATCCTTATTCATCGATAACATATTTCAAAGGTCCATTCTCTAGTTTTGCAAGCAAAATCTTGGCTAGAATGGGTCCTCGTGGTGTGATCCCATCGTAACATCATCAGTTGGTGAGCATTCATTGTGCACTTCAAAAGAAGATCTTTTATAAGAGATATGGGAATGCTGACATTGATGTTTTGTCTATTAAGTTCTTCACATACAAAGTCTACTGTCTTCATAATTGGTACAACAGTGAATCAGGAAGATAAGTCAAATGATATCATGAATTTATTCTCAACATTCAGATCTTTTATTCTTTCAAGAAATTCAAAGGTGTCGTTAACGCAGTGCTTCATCAATTCCGTATATAGAAGCTGTAAGTGTTTTTCGAACCAGTTGGCTATGGGATGGTCGAAGTGATAAACCATGTTGGTTCCCATTGATTCATATAACAGAAAAAGCATTCAGTGAAGAGTTACACTCCTCTTCCCGATGATATCATTCTCAAGCTGTAAAATGGCACGCATAGTAAAGTGCATAGTAAACTGTCTTAGCAACAACAGGGAATATTTTCAAAGATGTGTCACATTAGAATAGTAAATTTGTCTCGATTTACAGATTTCGTGAATTGGTTAGAAATTAAAATAAGATTAAATAAGCAAGTTGAGTAACGTCATCTTATTACTGACGCAGTTGAGTAGAGCTAAACTAACATTAAGACTGAACAAAAATTAAGTCAACAATAAAGGTAAAGGTGTGGGGGAAGAAAATATTATGCGATTAAGAGACAAACAAGCAAGAAAAAGACGAAACCAGAAATTACGTATTTGGTGTTAAGATAGATCAGGTCCACTGTGGACTTTTTCATGACTGAACAAACTTCTTCTGTTGTATGACATTTCTTCTACCGAATTGGAAGAAGTTCGGTTCAAACCCAGTGAAGCGAGATTCCCATATATTCTGTAGATAACTTTGAAGTTCCTCATGTTGAGTGCGTTTGCTTGGTGTACAGATTCAAACAGGTATTCCCGAATACAGCTGAGATGACGTGGTAGGGATCTGTTTTCTCCCTTATAAAATCATGACTGTGGCTGAGTGTATGATGATACGTGTTTGGATAGCATAGGGGAAAATACCTAGCATCATAGGTGGAGCAGGTAAATTGGTAGATGCACATTGATGAGGCCGGTCAACAGTGGTAGCTTATCTCTCACATTCAGGCGAATCATCCTTGAAAATATTCCTTGTGTATAAATATGACCATAAATTACTCTCCAACTCAAGTTTGAGACATGTTCAATATTTTCCAGTTGAAAGAAACTCAAACGATACAAGAGTCAAAGTTAATTTGAATAATGAAAAAGGGGGATGGGGAAGAAAACTGATGATGAAAGTGATAACAATAATAAAACTCAGACATACTATTGATATCTGAAAACTAGTCATTTTTATTTAAGTATTAGTAGGAGTACTCGTAGGAGTAGTAATAGTGAGCGTTTGTGAATCGATCCGTAAATACAAATGTCTGTGTCTGTACTTGTCTGTGTGTGTGCGTGTGCGTGTGTTTGACAGAGTACATGAACATGTATTCCCTACCCTTAACATAGAAATGAATACATGGAATATGAATGCAACTCATTCATGTGTATGTAATAGGCGGATATTTTAGTTTTGCTGTTTTTTATTGCCTCTATGGGAAACAATGAAAATATCCTTATAGAAAGGGATTATAACGATTGGAAAAATAAATGAGAGGCTGACTTATTCTACTACTGATGACTACGGATTCAGTAGTATGGTCATTCTAATGTTATTCTGAGTTAATTCTGCTTGTAATTGGTATTTTGATATGGCGACACTCTTGTCAATAGGACACATGCACACACGTAGTTGTGAGAAGAGGCCACTTTTGGTGACTAATTCATCTCCGTATTCTTCAACTGTGTACAATCACACTTTGTATACAAGTATGTTTTTCATCAATGAGAGTAGTCGAAGAGGTGATCAGTTGTCGTAATAATCATAGTGGTCAATGTTAGTCAGGATTGCTGGTGAAATTAGAGAAGGTGGAGATGAAGGTGAGGAAGACAACGAACGAACATCAACAACAACGACAAACAGCACCAATCAACATCTTCCTGCCTTCAGTTACCTAGCCTCAGCAGCCAGCATCGTTTCAACTACAGACGGATGGCACGGGTGAAGATGTCAAAGCTGGCTAGAATAGGAAAAGCAAGATACGCCTTCATCAACCTGAAACCAGTTTGGAAACCTTCTGCAATAATTCAGTGGCATAAAAACAAGATTCGGATTTTCCACACAAATGTCAAGCGGGTCCTTCTATACTGGTCGGAAACTTGCATTGGGCGTGCCTGACGAAAGGGATTTCTAACAGGTTGCGCACTTTTATCTACAGCTGCCTTTGCTCCATACTGAAGATCAAATGGCCAGGCAGCAGTCCTGTCAGTCACTAAGGTTCATTAACAAGAAAATCTGGCTTGAAACGAACCAAACCTGAGCAGACTACTCAACAAATATGTTGGAGGAAATGGAGATTGATCAGGCATACATTGAGGAAACCGTCGACTGACATCGCACTTAATGCAGACCATGGCTCAAGTGGAATAGAAATGAGAAGCGACGAGTGAGTCGTCCTTGATTTACATGGAAGACATGGTGTGAGGAGGAGCTGAGAGATGTAAGGCAACCGTAGGGCTGAAGAGGACAGCAGAAAATAGAGCAAAGTTGAGATTTGTTATTGACACCCTATGTCCTATTTGAAACCTAAAGGAATAATAATAATAGCCTATATATGCATAGAGAGAGAGGGGAAGTCTTCTTCTTAACAGATACGTAGGAAGTCTCTTCTACGTTCTTGCCGATGTTTTTAGTAACAAACTGTCGTGTTCGTAAAACGTGTGCTCATTTCTCCTCTTTCAGAGTATTGAATGTGTATGAGTGAAAATTAGTCGGACGCAGCTAGTTGGAATGTAGACACCAGTGTAGTACTTAGCTCACACAGCCAAATTCGTTCAAACCACACCCGATTTCTGGCTGTCTACTTCAACGATCATCCAGAGTCAGTCAGCAAACACTACTGGTATTCCTGTGAGCGGTATTCAACTTCTCATCCAAATCAATCAGTGGTATTTGTGATCTGTCTCCACCGAAAGATACTGCCAGTCCATGTGTCAAGTACAGTAGTCAGCAAGACATACAATCATATCATTCGTTGGGAATTTAAATGAGTTCAATTTATTCTAAAACTTCCCTTAAAGAAGGATGTTGTCCAGTTGAGGGATGATGAAAGCTTTGCAATTAAAGCATCGTCCAGCTCAGGGAACACAACGAATTCAATCATCTGAATAGTGCTGCCTTCGATAGGAGGAAACTGCCTCTCCGATCTGTATAAACTGTCATTTGTCGGCTGTCACTCTGGCTTCAGTGAAACACAAGTTCGCTTTTCACTATGGAAAAAGAGTCGAACTCCGTATTTCACCTCTCAGATGTGATGTTAGATAGAAAAAAGGACGAGTCGTTGAAAAAGTTTATCCACGAAAAGCCAACCTGTACAGGTCAGTACACTGACTTCAACATTTGTGTACCTCTAGGCACGAAGAGGAGTCTTTTTCGTCCTCTATGCTGAATAAATACAATCAATATAGAATTAGAAAGTATTAGCACAACTCTATTCAATAATGGATGCCCTATAAGGTTTATCAACAGAAACATCACGAAAAAATCTGCCCCCAAACAAATCACGGTGAGAAAGAAGACACTGTTTTTAAGTGTGGCTTTCAATTGTGACAGTATTTCTAAAGTAATTAAAAGACATTTATCCAAATGTATCAAACGGTGTTTTTATGCAGCTGACTTACACTGAGTATTCACCGGATGAAATATGATTCGACAGTGCGTCCACCTCTATGTGCATATAGTCATTCACATGCTCGTGTGGAGCTGATTACAATGAACGTTGTAAGCGTAATCTCCGTAAACGCGTATCTGAACACTACCTTGTTTGGTGAATGAAAGGTGAGAAAAGGACGACAAAGTCTTCGATCTGTGAACACCTTCTGCAGTCGGGTCATTCAACCGCCCTCATCCCGGACGTGACTAATCCTTCAAAGTTATCTACACGATCAAATCCAACCACTCCAAAAGCTTATGTTTCCTCCACTTATGCAAAGTTGAAGCTCTAGCTGCACAAGGACAAAACCCAAAGTAATTCATTCAAAAAGGTTTTGTTCAACCCTATTCCTTGAATTGATCATAGTAACGTTCCTTTATTTTATTCTATTTCACCACTTGAATTAATTCCACTTCACTTCATCTTCGCCGTATTTATTGTTGTCCTCACCGTACTGTTAATTTTTCAGACAACCCCTGACCTACAATTTAAACAGAATCTTTATACCAGTTCAATTATTTATTAGTCATCTTTAGAAGTTTTGTAATTCATCTATTTCAGTCAACTCTACCGCGCCTACTCCTCACCCTTAGTACATCATTTTCATTATCTTTAATCGTATCATCATATGTGCAATATTGCTCAGTGAGGAATTTCTAGTGTCACTCATGAATGCCTGCTATTTTCCAAAATATAAATACGACTTCTGAACAGCAGTTAGCTAGAAAATAAGGTCGTTGAAAAGAAATAGTATTTCTCTACGCTGGACAAACAGAACAACAACTGTGTTCTTCTTAACAAGTTTGTTTGCCTAACTCAGAAATCGGAAGTTTCACTTTTTGCACAGATGCTACATTTCATGATCTCTGTGTTTTAAAATGTGTTATCCAAATTACTCTATCTGTGTGCCCTCTTGTTTTTCATTTCAACCACAGGTGATCCTGATGAAACAGACAATCCATCTGAGGTTTATTCGATAACAACTGCTCTGTGTGGTTCTGTGTATACAGTGAATTTTGTAGACTCTTCAGCAGATAACTTTGAGAAAAATCTGGTGAGTCTTCTTCGACTTTAATTTATTTTTGCCGTTGTTGTAGTAGTAGTCTGCAAGTACTGTCACGGAAACATCTTTATTTCCATATCAATAAAAATACTAGGCCACGTCATACTGGAGAGACTGAATGCAGAACTCCACTTACAACAAACTAGATTCAGGAAAAGCCAAATTGTAACTCTACGAATCATCACCACCACCAACATCAGCACTCAAAACAGCATAGAATGGCAGTCAAATCTCTCTCTACCTCAAATTTCATCGACTTTTCAAACGACTTAGACGGCACTGATGGCAAAGTTATTCGGAAACTACGTCAACATCATTCAAATACTATATCAGTCGGTCGGTCGGTTTTCGACATAAAACTTCGCACATATGTGCGGCAGTTCAAGTCTCCACACTCCTTCCTTGTAGCACACAAAGGAAGAGAAGAAAGTAGGAGAAATGCATAATATAGACAGTAAACAGAGGTGTGAGACAAAGGAATAGTAATAACGAAGAACAAAACAGTTTAATTGGAAATCATAAGTCACAAGGAGTGGATGCATCTGCGCCACTGAGAACGATTTTGAGCCATGTCACCAATTGTTTCCAACCATTGGTTTTTACGGTCCCGAGGACACCAACCAGTCAGGAAGTATACACCTTTCTATGTGGCTTAGACTGTTTTGGATTTCAATGACTGGTGCCATGTTTTCGTTTGACCGCCGCTAGCTATTTTCCAGCCTGGCACTATATCTGCTAACATGGTTTGGATGCTTGATGTGTGAGTGTTACAGAAGGCATTTCCAACTGCCAGCTGGAAACAACTATTCACAAAAGCTGCTCCTATCCCTGCCTGGCTGGTCAACTCCATACTGAAGATCAGATGTCCGATTGTAAGGAATAGCCGATAAGAAACTCCAGAGTTTAACAATTCAGTGAAGATGTGATTGCTCCATTTCAACATTTGTAAGAAAATGGAGACTGACTGGACACAGGTTGAACAGATCATCGAATGATTCATGCAACTGTCTTACCCTCAAGTAATACCTGAATGAAAAATGAAGAGTTGTGAGTTGGTTAGAGCGTGATATGGAGGAGATTGTGTGAGGAATGGATGGCTCCAGAGCTAGACATGACTGCAGAAATGTAGATACAATAGAGATGTGGTTTTGAAGCCGTATATATTTCAGTCCAACCCTTAGAGTATGATACTAGTAATATCAATAATAATAATAAGCGAAATTTCGGACTCCGTCAGTCGAAAATCGAAGTGGAAGTGTGATTTAGCCTGAACCCCTACCGCACACAAACAGTCAGATCATTTCATTTTACTATTACACTCAAGAATGAAGATTATAGTAGTCCACAATATGCTCATCAAAACCCCATGTCTCCTGGAACACTTTAATCGATCTCTGATGTCATCAAGTATCTTTCGAGAATTTATTGATTCCCATTGTAGCATTGAGAACACAAAATATTCAGCGAAAAGACTCTTTTCAACAACGAATTTATTATCAAGCAGTACAATCGAATATGTTCATGGTTTTTAAGAAATTGAATCTTGTGAAGGAATTGCATCAAACGTGTGAATACATGAAATAATAATAGTAGTAGCATGAAATGCAATTAAAATATTTGTGGTTATAATCATAGTTAAATGTCAAGTGTCAAAACAACTAATGTCATATATGGAGTAATTCATAAGATGGATGTGTAGATGTTGTTGGAAAGGGGTGTGCAGTTATAGGATTAGTAGACTGAATTGAAATTTTACATAACACGGTGTGAAATTCGATAAGATAGAATCGCAAAAATTCTGAAATTAGAAAAACATGTGTCACAAGTGGAAACAATTCAGAGTGAGAATAATAATGATAATAATGGTAGTAATGGAGGAAAGGTACATAGATTAACTTTTTTAATTCCTTTACATTCCTAGTGGAATATAGGTTGCCTTCAAGCTGTAGCTTTGGATTTTCGGTAGCAGCAGTCTTCTTTTCAAAGGGTGAATTTGCTAGTATCATGACCAACCTTCCTTCTTTACCAGTCTGATTACTGGCTTAGCGAGGCAAAGCATAGCATCGGCCGGTGATTGAACCTTGAACCACCTGTGTGTTTGGCGAGCATTCTACCACTGAGCCACCAACGCACAACAAAGATTAACTAAATTAACAAAATGAAAATTGTCTATCGCTCTACGGCCATGGCAGAAGTAGGGATTGTACATACTTATTTTGTACGCAAAGAGGTTTAAATTCATGATTGAAAAGCCCACAGCCTTCACTGTATTTAGAAGTTTATTACGAAGAAAATGCGACCGGCACGTTAGCATGGAATATGCTGTCGTATACGCGTGGAAAGCATGCTCTGGCTATGGCCAATGTACGTCGCTCCACAGTTGGTGAACGTCACTTGTAATTTTGCTGCATAGAACGTCTTACTGACTGATTTAGAGGGACATTTTTTGAGCATATCTGCAGCTTGATCACCTTTGAATTCCGAATTCCACTCATGAATATGGTTTTCTTTGCGACTGAGTCGGTGACCAGTTTGAGCTGCTTATCTTTCGTGTTTCTGTCGATAAATCAGTTAGAGTGACCGCCTTCTGCGACTGCATGGCTTGTAGGAAGTCAAGTTCTGAGTCAATGCAAACACAACTACAAATGTGTCTCATCCAGAAGAAGAGTTGACGAATTAGGTTCCTTTTCCTGGAGATAGACAACCAACTATAAAATTGTGTTAGTAATACATTCCATGTACACTTCCATCGAATGGATCTTTTGAGAGATCCATCATTACGTCAAGAAAGGGAATACTTCGTTCAGATTCCTTTTCTATGGTGAATTGTTAAGAAGGTTGACGGCTGTTGAAAGCAAGAAAGACATCATCATCATCAAGAACTACGTTATTATCGCACATAACCAAACTGTGTCGTCCACGTATCTGTTATCAGAAGATGACTTCACTCTTTCCTCTTTCAGTGTATGTTCTGATCACCTACCTCAATAACAACTCACTCACTCACTTACTCACTTACCGACTTTGTTTTAAATGAAAAATTAACAAACAAATTGAAATTGAAGATTGAAATAAACGAGGAAAGAAGAAAACGTGAGCACTTTTGTTGAATTGATGCAGGGAAAGTGTTTCATGTCATCGCAACACTCCATCTTAACATCACCACCATCATCATCTTCGTCCACTTCACAATTATTACTAGTATTACTACTATATTTATGATTATTGTCGGTGTGAGTTGAATATTGATCATCGTGATAATGAAGCATAATACGGCCTTACTTCCTGCGTGTTTCAGGTCATTATATTGATAGTGACTGAGTAATTATCTAGTCTTATTCTGCCTCTCTTCCTCCATATATCCAGCCATCCATCAATCCATCCATGCATGGATCGATTCATCCAACTCTAGTCTGCCTCATATTAGAAAAAGAGACTGAAAGCGATCATAGACCTTGATCTTTATTCCCTCTCTCTCACTCTCACTATCTATCTCGCTCTCTGATTGACCTAATTCCCCTTATTAGCATCACTACTGTTATAATTATTCTTATTATTCTTCTTCTTCTTATTATTATAATTACTAATAACAAACAATATCAGTAGTGATAACACTTTTATTTTAAAGTTCTTTTTTGTTGTTTTTTGCTGTAAAAATAATTCAAAACACTGAATGTGTCAGAACATTTTCACCTTCATCATCATCATCAAAAATAGAAACGTCATGCTTTGTTTGCTCTGTGTTGTGTGTGTTTCTAGTTCACTGAGTTACTCGATAGAATGACTCCCTGCTGAACAGAAATAAACAAACAGGCAAACAAGGAGACAAGCAGACAGATGAAGACGAAGATGAAGTTGAGGAGGAGGAGAAACTCTCCCACTCCCTAAACCTTCTCGCTCCCTCCTACTCCTACTCCACCTCCACTTAATATTTTAATTACTTTCTTGATGATGATAGCTTAGAAAAGCAGTCATAGTGTCTTCTAATTTCTATTTTCTCTATCGATAAACTCTGTCCACCCATCGATCCAGTGTAGAAATTATTATATGTTAAATTAGGACGTTGATCGCATGTATAGACTGACCTAAAATGTATTATTTTATGACGTCTACTGAGTTAAATGAGACGTTCTAAGTGGGCCAGATCGTGAAGCTTGAAGCTAGAGGTCTAGAGTTTGGTATCAGCGGTGTTATTTTAACTAAACGGTGAAGTTGCTCACTTCATGCATAACCTTCCCTCTTTATCAGCCTTTCTTATGGCTTAGCAAGGTTTTTGGATGGTTTGCCAAGTGAACAAACCCCATTACAGCCTATATGTAGTTGATGATATGTCTACTGGCGAGCTAAAGATTACGTTTTATCAGTTGTATTTCCTTTCCTAGAGGAACAAAGGACTTCACTCACACGTCTCCATTGCGTTCCGTTCACTGCCAACGTTTTCTCACCTAGCTTCATGTCTGCCCACATGGTCTCATCTCCTCTTCGCAACACCACCTCCTTCTCCATGCCATCATCACACTGACGACGAACTAAATCGCCACTTCCCTCCCATTCAGGTTCCTTTCGAGTGATGGCCTGGTGTGTGATGTCACTCACTTGATGGTGGGTTTTCTCAAATTATGGCCACAATCAAATCCACTTCCATTTCCGCCTGCATATTTGTTGCACAATCGGTTCCTGCTGGGTTGTGTTTGGTCGGTTCGTTGGTTCGTTGCCAGAGATCACTGCCTGTTGCTGATCTTTACTGGCCGGTCATCTGGTCTTGAGTAGTACTGAACGAAGTCAGATGTTGGTGAAAGTCCCTATTCAGTAAGAACTGACGATGCTGGTGGAAGTTTTGGGCAAGATATTATCACTTACTAACCAAGGTCGACTAATGAAGCAAAAATAAGAAAAATCAGAAACATCGTGTAGCCCCGTGTGTTTTGAACTGAAACCCTCCTGCTGTACACAAACGCACAGAAATACCACACTTGATCGTCGAGCATTGAATCTTCTTTAAATCGTGAGGTAATTCTCGACGAGTATTTATCACATTAGTTACTGGTATTAAATCAAGGCAACCAATACAGTCAGTACTACATGAGGTCAATGGCCACCTAGCCTGTGTAGTTCAGTGGCAACATCTCTGACTCACTGCAGCACTCACTGGTTGACGCGGGTTCGAATATCAGGGGGGATATGAGTTCCCTCAAGGTTGCAGATACACGCCTTGCTGACTGACTGGTGAGTGCCAACTATCACGACACGTAGGTCCAAGACTTCCTGTTGATTCCCTCTGACCACCTCATATCAACAATTCGAAGTTGAAATGTGCTTAAAGATGTTTGTCATTCTTACAAATAGACAGTCACATCGTGAAATGGATGAGAATAACCAGTAATGAATGGCCCATCTTTCACGAACATTATGATATCGGAAAAGGTGAAAAACAGGGATTCAATGAATGCGACTTAGTAACTGAACATGAGCTCATCAATCATTATCAGAGCATTTTGAGAGCATAAAAACGACGTTCATTCACTACAAAAACAAATATGAATAAGAGTCACAATCACCGAAATTCTGTTCACTGGAAAAATACCAGGTAACAAAATTCCAATCATCCCAACCTAAATCGTAACCATACTTCTAAACCAAAGACTGAGACTGATCACAAATACCTCACTCTAATCCAAACCATAAGTCTATACCTAAACCTCATCTGAAGTCAGTGAATTGGTTAACGGTGGTTGTAAAGTGGTCTACGAGCTCATCTTGTAAGGAATAGGTTGATGGTTCCAACTCCAGTGGTTGCGCACTGCTGAAGAGTCCTGGACAAGGACAACATGAACAGATATCCAGTAATCGCTGCCTGCTCATTTTCAATGGTTCTCTAACTGATATAAAACTGTTACCAAACCTGAGACCAATCAAATCGCAAGCCTCCTTCGCTATATACTGTAACACAGATCACTATCCTCACAAATCGCATAATAATATTCCTTTTTGGTTATAGGATGATTTCATCAGGAGCTGACATCGGTTACAGAACCATTGGAAAAATCAGGTAGGAGTACAGAATAGCTGTTTCGTGCTAGTTTTGAAATGTTCATCAGTATACATACACCGGGGCTCGTACCAACAATTTGGAATTCACGGGCTGGCTGGCCATTGGATTGGGTGTCGGTGAGTGGCTGCTCAATGATCTATGAGCTAGCTTGTCTAGTACCCAGAATAACTCGGGTTTGAACACCACTTTGGCGGTTGCGTACTGATGTAGAGCCAGTCCCGAATTAAGACGGAAGAAACAACTCTCTGTCAGTACTCCCAGCTGGTTTTACAATGGTTCTCTAACCAATGTCAACTCTTGATAAAATCCTGTAACCAATCAATGAAATCTTTATAAATCAATGCTTGAGTTGACCTATTATTGGTTAGTAGACAGTAACTCACACTGATCATGTGATTTTGTAGTTCAATATATATTTTTTTAAATATACAATTTTTCAGAATGAATTTGACGTCCCGAAAATGTGAGCAGAGACACGCTTTCATGGTTACTCTGCAGCCAAGTGGCCCAAGCGAACGTCCACAACAATAACATTGATGAGGCTCTACCAACCAATTGCGCGAGCCCGCAGTCAATAAGAGCGAACACCAATTCACCACGTGATTTACATGGTGAATTCCCAAGAGAACTCATATTTCACTAATAATAAGCGACAGAACATGTCGATGTGGAGGCGTAATCTCTTTACAGACAGTTGCAGCGGCTACTGATGGATGTGTGCACAGGCGTCAAAAATGTCAGTGTGGAGAATCTGCCCGAGCAGTGCAAAAACAGCAAATAGACAATTATTCCTCGATAGCCCGACGTGGTTCTATTACATAGTACTAATAGTAATAATAACATGAAAAATGCAAAATGACTTCAACAGTACCATCAGACAGCAGCACAGAAGACAAGACAAGGTAACTGTCTCAATACAAAACAAGGACTGTAGCACAAAATTAGTGGAGCAAAATTTAACCGGTTGCAGACTTTTATCGATAACTGCCTTCACTGGCTCCATACTGAAGATCAAATGGCCGGCCAGAAAGAATTAGTAACACGAAACTCTGACTGGGAAGAAGCCATCCAAGTGCTGATCGCTCAACAAATATGTAGGAGATCATATAGGTTGATGGATCGGGCATTTATTGAGGAAACTTTCAAATGACATGGCATACAATGCAGGCCATAGCTCGAGGGGCAAGTGGATGTTCGGTGTGATGGTGACATGGAGGAGATCGTGTGATTTGGAGGGAGGAGAAGATGAGAGATTATGCCCAATCTAGACTAGCCAGCTGAAGATGACGGCAGAAAATGTGGCAATGTGTTGTTGAAGGATAGCTTCCAAACAAGGTTGTAATGGAAAATTCCGTAGACAAGAATCACACACCAACAGTTTCCCCCAAAAACGGACAATCACATTCACACACGCAAACTGAATCACTTCGTACAACTACACACTATCAACATCAATAAACAACCACAGAGAGAGAGAGAGAGGGAAGCGAATGTACACTGATGTGCAAACGTCACAAAAGTGATATGAAGTCTCCGATGAATGCTGATAATAACTTCGAAGTCACTTGAAATATCCACAAAATATCAAATATTGTGATTAGATCATCGCATAAAGGAATATCCAATCAATCTTTTGTGAAAAAATTCCAATTTTTAATGCAAACTTTACCTTCCATAAAACTGTCAAACTTTTAAATTACGCGCTTACATGATCGGCTCATCTCATTGCTTGATTGATTGATTGACTGATCAAAGTCATTATTGGGGTTCGGCATTATGTTAAGCCACCTGTATGCGTATACAATACCTACACCTTTGAGGATTTCAAATACTCCAATGTCCCTCTAGGTAAAGAAGAGGCTGAATACTGAATAAGTTGATCTCCAATCGAAATGAAAATTATTGATTGAACACCATGTTAGACAGGAATTTTCCTCCTCCTCCTCCTCCTCGAGTTGGAGAGATATCCTCTTCAATCACATTAAGAGAAAAAAGAATAACCGATTTTTAATTAGGGTTATCTTTGAGATCATGTAATCATGTCTCATTTGCATAAAAATACACAAGTGTCCTCTATCAAGTGTGTGTGTCTGTGCGTCACACACATAATATCCGACAAACACGAGAGATACAAGCACATGATGAGAGTAGTATTCGTAGTGGTAGGAGTGAGGGTAGGTGTGAGATGAGCAGAGTTAAGAAGTCAAAGAGCCTAACTGACTAATCATATCTGTGATGTTATTCCTATATCCACTAGGTCGTTCACTGAAGCAGAGGAAAAGAAAGAAGGAATAATCTTCAAACACACACACAGAATGTTGAATCATAGCTAAAGTAAGGCTAGAATAATAATAATAATAATCTGTCGAGTGAATCTGCGAATGCGAGTATTGCAAGTTAGTAAACACGAGGGTCAAATATTTATATCTGTAGATATCAAGATTTTAGGTGGATCACGCATGCGGAAAGGAGGAATACGGAAGAGAAAATGACCTGAAATGACTTTTCGAAAACGAGCGATTCAATACAATGCTGTTTGGAAACTAAATAAATGGCTTAGAAAACTAACAAACTAACTAATTAACCAACTCACTAACTAACTAAATATGACAGAGAAGAATTGTGGCTCAGGTGGATGATTTTAATGTGGTTGTGTTCTCTGAGCTGGATAGTTAATTTGAAAAGCAACATTTTCATTGCAATCTTCAATTTGAAGTCAAAAGTGGCTAACTAACTAACTTGGCATCTAACTAACCAACTCACTTACTAGTCATCTCACTAAATTACTCACTAACCAACTAACTAATTAAATAACTAAATAAGAATCAAACAAACTCCATTCATTTTTCTATTACGCATCTTTCGATAAAGAACATCGGTATCAAGAGAAGTTGTTTGAATTCTTCACATGAATGATGATATTAATTGTATCTCGTGTGACAAACACACAATGACTTGGTAACTGACGTCTTCATTGATGATCATTGTCGGCCACTTTGAACCAATTTGAACTGTTCTCTTCTCGTGTGATTTCTGCTTCATGAGTTGGGAAATTTTATCTCTGGTAATGTGTGTGTTTGTTAATCGCTGACTGATTCATCTGAGTACCAATCAAACACTTCTAGAAATTCAAGTGTTGGTTTGTAGGGATTTGATTGGTTACAGGATTTTCATCATGAGCTGACATCAGTTAGAGAACCATTGGAAAACCTGGGAGTACTGGAAAGCTGTTCCGTCCTAGTTTGGGACTCTTCATCAGTACGCACCCACTGGGATTCAAACCCAGGACCTTCTGGTTACAAGGCGAGCTCGTATACCATTAGGCCACTTGGACCCGATCCAATTTCCCAGGAATTCTAACTTCTGCCAATTCTTGTCAGCTCATGATGAAAATCCTGTAACCTACAAACCAACACTTGAATATCAATGAGATGCTCACTAGCGACTTGCTCTATTCAGGTAGGTAGTTGCCTGGGGTTCTAGTGAGAAGTCGTGACCAGTAGGGTGCAGCAGGTCGAGCGTGAGGACAAATACTCGCCGAAGACATTGGCTAGGGTTCGCGCTATGTCGTGAATTGGCAGAAGTTAGAATTCATGGGACATTGGATCGGGTCCCAGTGGCCTAATGGTGTACGAGCTCGCCTTGTAACCAGAAGGTCCTGGGTTCGAATCCCAGTGGGTGCGTACTGATGAAGAGTCCCAAACTAGGACGAAACAGCTGTCCAGTTCTCCCAGGTTTTCCAATAGTTCTCTAACTAATGTCAGCTCATGATGAAAATCCTGTAAATTCTAGAAATTCTCTGGCATCACATTCAGTGTTTTCTCCGTTCATATAGGTTTCGTGGAACTGTGAATCTCTTGAAAAAGACTGCGATACAAGCAACGATTTCACTACTCTGGAAACAACCAACCAACTAGTTAAATGCTGTAAGAGAGAAGAAACCTAGATGTTCACAGATGTATATGTATCGACAGCATCGTGGGGAGGCTGAGTGTATCCTATAGCCTATCACAATAAGCGCTTGGTAATAGAGCTCAAATACTCTCTGTGTCTCATTGGAAACAAGCGAAACGAGCTAGCTAGCCAGCAACCACTGCTGGTTGATATGAATGAGACACAACTACTAGTACTACTCATTTAAATTATTCAGTAGTATACAGTTGAATTTCAGCAAATATGCTCGCTTTCTTGATCTCAGATCAAATTACCCATTGACATAAGAGCTCAATTCTCCTCATGTCTGCCGAATTAATCTCCATCAAACGTCTGAAACTCGATTAATGATTTCAGAAAGAAGCAGTCAGTATCAGTATTTTCTTGTCCTGTCTGCTAACTGCACGTCCACACTCTTTCTCTTTCATTCAATTACGTATTCTCGGGTGTCACCATCGCCCCCCGCCCCACCAAACACTGACTTGATATAGTGTAATTTGGCTCGTCATATGTTTCTGTGATTTGAGTTGAACTCAATATATTGTTACATAATTTATGAGTTACTCATCATGGTATGCGTCTCTCATCTTTATTACGTAAATATACCATGTATGATAACTTGAACTGCCTGTATAAACACTATATAAGCGTATTTTTCTGAGCACTGTTCACTAGGTTTGCAGTCTCCTGTCACTAACTGACATCATGTGAAATTTGCAAGTATGTTAAACCTTGTCTGCACATAAACTGAATAATCATTTATTCAAGCTGTAAGCAGCTGAGCAGCTGATGAGAAGTCAACGAACGAAATACGCGATGATGATACCATCTTCTTATTCTCCACACAAACCCCACTGTGCTGTTCTTGCTTTACCCAAACAATGAAACAGTCGACTGCAAAGTGATACTGCTGTGCATCTTCTGGTGTTATACTGATCACGGTATCGATCCAGAAATGATAATTACTCATCTCCTTCCGCGAATGGTGAATGTCTTAATTTTAACTGAGAAACACGCCCTCCATTTCAAGATCATTTACTCACTAAATATGATGGGTATATATCATCATTGTAGAGGCAGGCGAAGAAATTATCGAAATGAACAGTTTGACGAGGTAATTCGTAGTTGATTTCATGTTACCAGTTTGATCACTGGTTGATCCCAGTTGGAGGCAACCATCGGAAACCTAGGGAGCACCGTAAAGCTGAGTCTTCTTGTCGAAACTTGGAAATCTTCGGCAGGATGCCTCACTCAAATGGCGTAGGAAACCAGTCTTGTTTTGAATGTCTAATTGTAAATGTTCGTCATATTCAGAGGATTTCTCTTGGGGAGAGCACAAACATACGCCAATGTGGAATAAACTGAACGGAATGCAAGGCAAGCTTCTATTTATCTCATCAAGTCTGTGTTCAGATCAACAGCACTCCTCAGCATGAAAAATGAGACTCGGATTTCAAACTCCAATGTAAAATCAGTGCTACTATGTGAATCGGAGAATTTGCGCTTCGCCGCGTCATGTCACGAAGATCACTTCGAACATATTACAAACCTTCATCAACAGTCGTCTTCGCTCACTCAATATCAGATCACCGGCCAGAAAACATCAGCAACAGGCAGGAATCTCTGAAAATGAACCGACGAGCCAACCCAACACAACCCAGCAGGATCCAGTTGTGCAACAAATATGCAGGCAGAAATGGAGGTGAATTGGATTGACCATACTCTGAAAAAACAAAGCATCAAGTGAGTGACATCACACACCAGGCACTCTCTCTCGATCGAGTTGAACCAGAAACGGAGAGGAGAGTTAATTGATCGTCAGTGTTAGGAAGACATGGAGAGGAGGAGTAGGTGATGCGAAGAGGAAGTGAAAGCATGTGGGCAGATGTGAAATCAGGTGAGAAAATGTTGGCGGAGAATCCCGAACTTAATGGAGACGTGTGGCTGAAGCCCTTTGTCCCTGTAGAACTAAAGGGAACAACTATACTACTTTTTGCCATTATTACCTAGCAGAGAAATGAAACGTTTATAGTTAAATAGTTCAGCAACGTGTTTAAGCATCGGGAAGATACAAGGTGATAAATTCACATTATCGACAGCAGTTTGCATCAGTAATGCAACCTGACAACATATATATTTTCGGATGGCTTTAAGTTCCTGGTGGAAAATAGGGCACCTTCAAGCTAGAGGATTTAAGATTCGGTAGCAGTGGTGTTTTTGATTCACGGGTTGAGTTTGCTAGCCTCATGCCCAACCTTCCCTCTTTGCCAGTCTCATTACTAGTTTAGCGAGTAAAGTGGTGCGTAGGCCTGGGATAAAACCCCCAACCACCCCAAGGTTGGCGAGCATTCTACCGCTGTTCCACTGACGCCAACATATATCTGGTCTCTGTGCAATCAATTTCAGTGTAATATTCAAGTTCAAATTTATCTGCTACGTATTGCTTTTGAAAAGCTTGAACGTTTCTCTAAGCATTTTTATTAGAAAATAGTTGCTAACTAGTATCATCCACCTGGTCTTTTTTTGTGGTTTCAATGCTGTCACCATGCCAGCTGACCTCAGTGTAGTGTGAACGTCTGTAACTACACTAATGGGTAGCATGGGTCCAAATTTCTGGAGGGACAGGTGTTATTGTTTACGCAATCAAAATGTGCCTAAAATGTGATGAGTAATCAAAATTGTAACTTGGTTGGCGTGGGGTAGGGGATGAAGATTGGTAAGTATTGACAAGGGTTGCGTGATATGAAATTGGGTGGTAATGGAGACACTTATAAAAAAATTAATTATGTATCAGGTAGGAGGAGTAAATAAAGGGTTGGTTAAGAAGAAGATATTACTAAGGCGCCATACAAATTTCGAAGAACAAAAACAAGAAAACAAAACATCAATAACAATTTTGTAGAAGTTGAAATTATACCCAAAGTAGAAGGAAGAGGAGGAGGCGACGGAGAAGTTTCTGCTTCTGTGTGCATTAATCGAGTTTTTCTATCCGGATCGCTAAGTCCTTACTGAGCAATGCAAAGTTACGGAAACCTGCCGTTTTCAACGGTAGGCTTCTTTTGACTTTGTAGATGACTTTGAATGAATTCTCCTTACACATACTGAGTGACCAGTGTTGACTATATATGTTCAACTGTAGAACTCTCTATGGATCCACTGTTACCTTTCCGTAGTTATCCAAGCAGGATAATGTTCTCTGACTCCTTTAGATAAAACACTCATCGTAAGACCCATTTATCTCGCTCGCTCCACATGAGCAAATAAATTCGTAGGTAGATACACACAGAAGTGGTCAAATGCGATAGTCTATCTTTGAATTTGTTGTAGAATACAATGGGCAGAAGAGGCTTGAGAATACCCCTCGTAATGTAGCAGCAGCAGGGAGTGTTCTTTTCAGGGCGTTAGATATTTTTCTCTCTCTAAGTTTACAGATACGCTTTTCTGACTGGTAGGTGGTAACAAGGACGACACTTAGGCATAGAAAGCTTCTCACAGATTGCCTCCAAACGTCTAATTTATCTAAACACACACCCAGATTTATTGGACAATCAAACAATTCAACGTTTCAATGGATAAAATGAAATAAACCATTTCAAATTCTAATCAAAATTGACTTCATTCATGTGGTTTGCAGTCTAACAGTTTCGCTTTTTGTTTTTGCTTTCATGCTGTGCTCATCACGCTCAGGAGGTACAAATCCGTGACTGTATTGACGCCTTCCTCGTTGTCTATGCTATTGATGATGAGAACAGTTTCGAGGCAGCTAGACTGATCATCAATGCATTGACACCGCTGAGTGACACGCGACAATTCTCAATGTTATCGCCAAAGAAAATGACGACGATGACGACTAATTCAATGACAAGCCTGCCTGGATTGATCTATCTTGTCGGTAACAAATCTGATCTGGTCAGGGGGAGACAAGTTTCTACTGAAGGTGAGTTGTATTCAATCCCCCCTCTGTGTTTTTGGTTTCAATGTTGTATGTTGTCCAGCATGTTCTAGTGAATAGGACATATTACTACTTTATCATTCCGTCGAGTTCCGATTGAAATGTTGGGCTTTCAGAAGCACATCTCCATTCTCTTCAGCTGGTGGACTCACTATTACCCTTCCTCTCCTCCTCCAACTCCGACTCCTCCTAACACAACCTCCGACATGTCACTCTCCGACCAATGAACAACTATTAACTACTTACTCACCTTCCACCAAGTCAACGGTCTGGGGCATTTGATGTCCTCCCATGGTCCTCTCAACGTGTATCCAACTCATCACTACATTTCCTACACAAATTCTTTGAGCAATATATTCGTGATCGGTTCGTCGACTGCTCCGGTTTCTAGTTACTGACTCCTTCCACTGGCCACTTGAACTTCAGTATGAAGCCAGCCGTAGTGTGAAGTTGTTGATATTTCTCTTCGGTGGCCTGTTAGAAATGCTTCTGGCACAAAATCGAATTGTACTCTTCATGCGCTGGTTATCTCACAAGATGTAAATCCATGTGTCTTGCCTTTTGATTCTGGTTGGATTTCACATCGTTCCCTCTCTCCGCCAGCAGCTGAAAAGAAGCAAACTAGATAGGTAACTGAAGGAAGTGACCTCTTTTCAGATTTCTTCCTTGTGTCGATAGTGTATTCTTAATTTCTTGCCTCCCACAGCAACAAGTGAACTGATATATACACACAGAAGCGGTCAGGCGCGAGATCTTGTCCTTTGAGCTTCTACAGATCAGCGCGCGAGTACAGAACGCTACTCTCAGTGCTACCGTGAAGAGCATTCTTCCTAAAGCAGTGTGAATATTCCTCTTAAGAACATCGATGACTAAGTCACCTTTGAACTCGAGGTTCATATAAGCTACCTTTTTGTCACCGATGGCGTCTATCTAGCTATTGGATTTTCTGTTTGATGTTTTGGTCTATGAATCTTGGTGTGTATCCGTTTTGTGTGAAGATTTCTTCCAAGTAGTGGAGTTCTTCTTTCTGCAAGGAATCAGAGGTGCAGATGCGTCGGACACGAGCAGCAAGAGATCCAATTAGGTTTCTTTTTCGACTGATTGGTAACCAGCTGTAGAAGCTTCTCAGTTGGCCGTTCCATGTGTGTTTCCTACGGATGAAGCGTTCTAAAGTTCTATCAGCTGGTCTTGTAAGTTCAAAATCAAGAAAAGGTATTTTACATACGTTCTCAATTTCAAGAGTAAACTTTGTAGCTGAATGATAGTTGTTGAATATTTGTAGTAACTGATGCAGATCGTGACCATGATCACCGATAATCCCTGAAATTGATTTTATTGCCTCAACGTTTTCTGTGTGATACAGCTGGAGCCAATTGACGAAGATGGTTGAAAAGATATAAAAACCTTAGGCTGTAATCTGTGGATGTCTCATCTTCTTACTGATTAGTCTTCGGGTGAAAGTGAAATTTGAGTATTATTCTACCCCAATTACATTAGTTTGATTACAAAATAACACACACGCTCAAACAGACATCTGCTTGCTAACAACAATTCAGTACACACTATAGAGCACGGCTTTTTTCATATTAACTCAATAATAACCTATGTAATCATTCACAAGAGGGAATCAAAGAACTCTCTATTGAGAAGTGAATTACTCTTCAGGTGAGTTACATGCTGGAAATTCAAAATCATTGTGATAGAATATATTCAGTGGACATTTTAAACAGCACTCAAATATGAACTTCAGTGATGAGTGGTTGTTTGCAAAAACTGTCACTACCAGAAACAGGAACACTTCATGAGTGTTGAAATTAACTTTAAAATGATCATATTTAAGTGGATTTAAGTGGTAAAATTGCTTTCACAAAAAAATCAAAGTGAATTGATTCCCCTTGAAGAGTGACATTAGAAATTAGTAGCGCTGTCTATTTTGTGTTTACAATTGGATGAATTCTAGATATAATTTCAAATGACTGTGAATTCATGTTATCACACTCTCTTGCGTTCACAACTCATAGGTTAAAGGAATTCATGAAATGACTGTTTCAGTGAAGAAAATTTTTTTTTCCTTTCGTTGAAGGCACCGTCAAATAGGCTGTACATTCGTGCATGTTTATAATAAATATGTGAGAAAGTCTCAGAACTAGGTCTGGTCAGAAGTTGAATTCATGAAATTGCAAGTGCGTAGACGGCTTTCGATGTTTCTCAGTAAATTGCGCTTTTCCACCCACAAGCTTACGACTAACACTTTCCTGCAAGGTCTATAAATGGTACTGGTTTTCAATCCATTCATGGCTGTAATCCTGTTTCCTAACCTTCCCCAAAAGCCTACGAAGGAATTGGTGTAGGTGGTCCCGGTGTATTGGGATCCACAAAATCATTGGAGTGGTTTACTCTGTGGTGAATATATATCCAAGGGATGACAAAGAGTTATAACACCTTTCCCACTCACTCATCTATATGTAATATAGATCCTCGTGTCACAAGTCGAGTAATAATAGGTAATAAAGTATTTGACCTTCTCTCTACCATCCTTTCAACGAATGCATTCTGTAGGGAGATGTCTTATAAACCAATCACCCAACCATTGTTTGTTCACTCATAAGCACGGTTATATTTTTTCTACAATAAGACAGTTTCATCCATGCGTACGACGACACATTCTCATTCTAATAACGAATTAATTCTCTTCATTTTCCATGACTCGATGTATCTGCACTGCTGGTACCACTGAACCATTGATATTTTCAGATCCAGCAGCTGCCCATCTTACAGGCTGTTTTAAAACTCAGTATTCAAAAATATACCAAATCTGAATTAACGACAAGTGGTAGCTGGCGAAAAATGTCCCTTCGAATTATATTCGAATCATCAGCTTACATTCCCCTGACACTTATTCGTCACACACAAATCGGACAATGTTGCAGATGTCCATCAATCAACCTGCTGAAGACTTTTATGGTCATCACACATCCATCAAGCATTTTATTTTGTAGACACAATTAGATAGAGAATCCCTAGGAAGTCGGTCGTTCACATGGTCAGCGTGGCTTCGCAGTGTGTCTGATGTTTTGAAGAGAAAACTCTGATGTCGTGCTTACTGAGTACTCTTTTGATATACATCATCGGACGTCTGTACTCTTTACGGAATAACAACTGTTGAGGTTCATACATGTTTTTGCAATACGTTTCCGATCATATTTAGTGTTGTCAGTGTTGATTTTGTTGACTAAGTTCCCTGGGTAGTTATTTTGCTTGAGAGTCTCAGTAATTTCTGATATTTCTTCTTTTTCTTTTCATGCGTTAACATCAAAAAGTGTGCTTGTCTAAGAAGACTTGAAACAACTGACACCTTCGTACTGGTGCGATGGATGTGATGATCCAAAGTCTAAATATGTGTTGTTGGAGAGGGTATTCTGCCTTCCGTTTTCTCCCTCCTCGTAACTAGGCAGGCATTCTAGAAATGGTAGTTCACCAGCATCGACTGATTCTGCCTGCTTGCGAAGTAAACTGGATTCTAGGAAATAGATTGTTCAGTTTCTCCGAAAATGAACTGTTTAGATCTTGTATTAGCACTACAAGAGTATCATCTACATACCTTAACCATATTTTAGGCGTGAGTATGCTTGAATAGATAGTATCTTCGAACTGATGGTTATTCTATGTGTAATCAACTATTGTGTAATCAATTTGCTTCATTCTCTGATTTTGTTTTTTATCCTCTCTAACAGAAGGTCGTCATCTGGCAGCCATGCATGGAGCGAAATTCATCGAAGTATCTGCATCTCTAAATCACATGGTAGCTGATCTCTTCGTCCTGTTGATTGGTCACTTACATGAGAGTGAACAACGTGGTCGAAGTCCTCGATTACCAACAGATAGAAGAGTGAATCCATTACAATCCAGCCTACTGCTGCCAAGTTCATCCAAGTCGCCCACGAATACAACTAGCATAGTGAACACATTCAAAATACCGACGGTGACCAAGGCGAGCTTCAGTAAATTTCTAAAGAAGCATTTTACACGTTCAAGTCAAGAGAGTGAGTGAATGACACCCACCCACCGCCCCGCCCCCAACAATCGACAGATTCATTCATGACTAACACTCATCATCTTGTCAATATGATGATCTACGCAAAAAGAAGTTGGAGAAATGTGTCATTTTAAGATTTATTTTTAATTCAATGTGTAATTTCCTCCCTTCCCCCTCCACTTGTAATATGACTAGTGAATTCATCTTTTCATTGGAGTGAAGTGCTGCTTTCTTGACATATCACATTCGGTGGGGATTTATTGTTTCATTGGTTGTATAGTGTCGTGCACAATAAAAAGGAAAACTGAATTCCTTTGAGATGACCCTCGTCTTCGTCTTATTCTTCTGCCTCTCAGCAGTAGTATTAGTAGCGAGTTGCAGGTTCTCATGTAATCCTGCCGATTGCAACACTTAGTCGGTATATTTCAGTTGGCCACTGTTCACAGTTTGTAAGACAAGAAATTTCGCCAGAGAACGATTTGAATAAATTCTGGTAGACGACTACTCCTATCAGTATAGACAGACGAATAAGCCTACAGTCTGTAGTATATACTGCCGAAGCAGAAGGCAGCACTGACAGGCTGTAAACACTCAGGCTTCATGGATATATACTCGTTAGCAAACGCAACAAGATGCCTCTAGTCGTAATTGAGCTTAACATGAATACGTGCAGACATAATTAACTATCTTACTAAAGGAATAACGTACAAAACCCCTAAAACTCACAGGCATCACTGTTTCACGCCTATGAGGTCTACCAAGAGTGTATAAGTAAGGAGTGTTCCACACTGTCCCGAAAAATGATTATCAGTATCACTCCAGGAAAAGGTTTCAAAAGTGGTTGGGCTAGTAGAGTTACTTCAACGCCTAAATGATCAACTAGTGAAGGACGGCGTCGAGGATAACTTTCAGTTTATTGTAGGATAAATAACTTGCACACAACTGATGAACATACTTAGTTGACCCTCGATGTTTCGTCCTGATTTGAGCAGATTAAAGGAGCATCAAAGATAGGACTTCCTTTAGGCGAACACAGAGAAAACAGATGTGGTGATGAAGATTCCCGCCCGCCAACAGCAACAACCACAACGGACAGCAATCAGCATAAATGAGAGGAATCTGAAAAAAGCGACTTGCTTCACCTTTCAATCGACCTACCTACCTACCTGGGAAGCATTGTTTCAACTACAGGAGGACGCAACTAATCAGGATATCATCAAAGGTAGTATCGGGAAAGCGAGGCAAGCTTTCATCACTCTCATCAAGTCTGTGTGAAGATAACAGCACTCCACATGAAAAATAAGATCCGGATTTTCAACTCCAATGTGACGTCGGTGCTGCTGTACACAAATCAGAGATTTGGCACGTCACGAAGGGCACTTCAAACAAAATACACATCTTCATCAACAGTCGTCTTCGCTCAATACTTCACTCGCTCAAGATCAGAAGGACGGCTAGAAAAGATCAGAAGCAGGCAGGAATCTCTGGTAATGAAACAACGAACCAACCCAACACAACCCAGCGGGATCCATTTGTGTAACAAATATGCAGACAGAAATGGAGGTAGACTGGATTGGCCATACTCTGAAAAAACAAAGCATCAAGTGAGTGACATCACACGCCATGCCCTCTCTCTCTCGAACGGAACCCGAATGAGAAGTGGCGAGTTAGTTGGTCGTCAGTCCGAGGGTAACATGGAGGAGATGAAACCATGTGGGTAGATATGGAGCGAGATGAGAAAGCGTTGTCGCTGAAGCGAACGTAATGGAGAGGTGTGGCTGAAGCCTTATAATCAAACATAGACTCATTTATGCACTTATATATTCCTATTGATAATCTGAGAGAAGTGTTGCTTAGATGTAGAAGGAATTTTCAGTGTCTTTGTATTCATGAGAATATAGTGACAAGTTGATGAAGGAGTAGCCATTGGATCTCCACTAGGTCCCATATTTCTAAACATCTATCCACTTAAGGTAGAAAACCGTCCAGTGAACGGTGACATCACGAACATTGAACTGTACTCTCATTACGTTGACGACACTTCTTTGGTGTACTATGAAGCAGGGACGCACAGAAGCGATATGAGTGATCGTAGGCTACAAAAGTAGGAAACATGAATTGGCAACTGTGGAGGAGGAAAACAGTCACTGTTTCTGTGTCTACAATTCTAATGAGATACGTCTACAAAGAACTTGCACCGCGATCATCAAACGAGAGCGATAGAGAAGACTCTCTATTATGCACATATCATCCAAAACTTTAGCTGCTGCACACTCTTTACTGCCAACAACTGAAAGACGTCTTATCTATTCCTAGCTGTTTAACTACAACCTCTTCATGCTTATACTGTCTAAACTGTGTCCTGAGGTTCAAGTAATTTAGAGATGTGGTAAGTTTAACTGCGCCGCTCTATGGGATTCGGGGAAATTTACACAATTTGTTCCGCAACGATGAATTCAAATGCAGAAAGGGTTCAATTCGATCACACTTCGTAGATACGGGAAATAGCATTGATGTCAATGTAGCGGCCTCCAGGGTCATATACCACATTTCGAAGTCAAACACACAATGTGCTTAGTTTTGTTTTAATCCTCGAAGAAACTCAGGCAGACAGACAGAGGGACAGACACCTCGTACATTAACAGAGGTACATTTAGTTATTTACAGACGTCGACCTGGCAGCTTTCAAGGTCATCAGCCGCATACCAATCAATCTTAGCTTCACAGTAAAAGCTCGTCTACTACATATTGCTCATTCTGGCTGTTGAGATCCACATTAAAAACCTAACTTATGCATGTATCGAAAAGAAGAGGTTGGTTCAGACACTGTCCTTACCTCGCTTGCCATCTAGGTTCGAATGATCCTCAATTTGTTGTTGTAGAAATTTCCTTCATTTAATTTGATATTCTATTTACTATTATGTATTTAAGCTTCTTATTATAATTAATGCATCTTAAGTGAACTGTCTCTTATTCCACTGGGATTTTATTTAACAAATTGATGGTATTTAAAAAGTACACCAATATTGTTATTGACGACCATTATACAATATTCTATGTATATAAACATATATATATATATAACTGTAGAGCCAGAAAAGGAGGATATTCTCGAAAGGGATATTCTTTGTTCAACCTGTTTTCCTTAACGTTCCCAGCAGAATACTGGCAGCCTTCAAGCTAGAGCTCTTACAAGTTTCCGCAGCAGTAGTGCTTATATTTTTACGGTTCGGAGTTGTTGCTAGCCTTAAGGCCTTAATTTTATCTCGTGACCAGTCTTATTACCGGCTTAGCGAGGTAAGGGAGTGCGTCGGTGGCCTGACGGGACGAAACCATGCACCAAATGCGCTGTGGGCGGTGATCATTCCACCGCTGTGCCACCAACGCTACAAATATATAAATGCTTTTTGTGAACTTTTGTGCTTTCAGTGTATGAATGCACTGAAAAAATGAAAAGCTGACCTCATTATCCGGATCAGAGTGTATCATTCAATTCAGATAAGAACATTAACACAAACAATTCACTGAATTGTTGCATGATTGACCATTATTATTGTTATAGCGTAGAAATCTATTGTCAAGATTACCATGTAGTGAGTGATATTCAAGTGTGGATTCATTTAATCACACCCACATGACCCCAAACACACAAAAAGAAGAGAGAAAAGTGAATAACCCTCATTCTATTGACTTATGACATTCAACTTTTGAACATCCTGAGATGAACAAGTTGAACTAAATCGGTATCTTGTGTTAGCCAGTTCCAAAGTGAAATACTGAACCGCATCATACTTGAGAGAATCAAAAACGTCCTGGATGAAAACGCTTGATTCAGGGGAAACAAGTCATGCATCAATCGAATCACAACACCACGAATCACTATTGAACAGAGATTGGAATGGCAGTGAACTCTCTAAATCTATCTCAACTTCATCGACTTTGAAAAGACCTTCGGTAGTGCAGCGTAGACCGAGAGGTAATTTGGAGACTACTTCGATACTACGGAGAACCAGTAACAACTATACACCTTAGTCAACAGTTATAGAATAATGCTGCATGCCAAGTAATTCACAATGGGAAATTCAGGGAATCCTTCATATTGAAGACGGGAGTAAGACAAGGCTGGCTCGTCGCCTACTACCTTCAACTATTATCCTGATAGCTATAGACTGGATAATGTGACAGACACAAAGCAAGTAACGAAGAGACAGGCATAAAATGGAGCAACACAAAAAACTCGGAGGATCTGCACTTCTTCGATGATTTATGTCTCATTTCCAACAAACTGGGAGATATGTGAGTGAAAAGCAACAATTCCGCAGAAGAAGCATCAAAGATAGGAGTTCCTTCAAGTGATATTTGAGAAGACAGAGGTGTGAGATGAAGATTTCTGATGACCAACAGCCCCAGCAGCAACAACAGACAAAACTCAACAAGCATAAATGGGAGGAATCTGGAAGAAGCGACCTCCTTCAACTACCTGTCTACCTTATTATCTTGGAATCATCGTTCCAACCACAGGCAGACGTAACTGGTGAAGATATTAAAGCAAGGGTAAGGATAGCAAGACGAAATTTTTATCGCACTCATCAAGTCAGTGTGGAGAAGGAAAGCATTTGGCATGAAAGTAAAGTGCGGTTTCTCAGCTCCAATATGAAGTCATTGTTACTTTATGGATCAGAGACTTGGCGCCATTCCGCGCTACGTCACGAAGGCTACTTCGAACAAATAACACACCTCTCCTCTGAATACCCATTATCAGATGGTCGGAAAAGCTCAGCTACAGGGATCTCTGGTAGCGAACCAAACATGAACTAACTGTGGAAGAAATTTGCAGGAAGAAATGGAGGTGGATTGGATTGTGGCCATACTCTGAGAAAACCATCATGTGGCATCACACGACAGGCTGTCGAGTGGAACCTAAGAGGGAAGCTGTGAGTTAGTCGTCAGTGTGAGAGTGTTATGGAGGATGTAGTGTGAACAGGATGTAAGAGTTATACTTGGTTTAACTTAGACCTAAATTAGCCACTCTTATAAAAACTTCCTCACCGCTTTATGACCTTAGTTGTACTCTGCCTAATGTGCAAGTACTAACGAACTGAATCAAGGTAAAAAGACTTGAGATGACTAGTGTGACTGGAACAGAGTTATATTTACACAAAAGCGATATGAGATTTGATAAAGAATAAGAGGGTATACACTTATCTGCAGTCGAGACGGTGGTAAGCTCGGAGAGTGTGCCGGATGAAAGCACAACGAGCGAGCGAACCAAAACCGTACAAGGGATTCACGAATCGAAAGAGGAAGTGGTGTTAAAGGTCAGGTGAGTTCGTTCAAACAAAAGTTCGAAGGTTCAATGTACACTACAGGTTCCCCCTTAGAATGTTGGTGGGAAAACAGCAAGCTTCGATATATAAAAGTAGCAAGGTTGTGTACAATAACAGTGAATGAACAAGAAAGTGTGAAGATAGTAATAAAATAGTTTTTTTTAAAAATATATATATTGTGAAAGGAAAGAATGAAGGAAAAAAATTAAGGCAATTTATGGGCACTATGTACATGATCAATGGCGTAAGATGGAATATAAGAAGAAATAACGCTGGTGCCTTGGTGCGATTTCAAGCTTCTGAGTTGTCTGGGTTTTTTTAACATCGTTTATTTTTACTTATCTTTTTTTTTAAATATCTGTTTATTTAGTATTTTTTTTAAGGACATACTATTACGGGCTGAATTATGTGGAGGTCTGATGGTTTACCTCCGTTTCCCAGGTTGTTATAACGGGAAGGTGACTCATTATGTCTAAGTTTCGTCTTAGACTAATGCTTCAACCTTCCTCATCAACCAAAACTAGTAGTAATACCAAAGGCAATCAATATACCAGCGTATTAGGAGGAATAAAGTAAAAGCAACAGAAAAGAATAGAAGAAGAGGTTAAGATTTCAAAATCAGCATAAGGTGTTACCAAAAACTTAAGCGGAATAAATGCGGGTGAACTAGTGTAACATGGAAGTGATATGCCAAATTGAAATAAAACAAGGGAAATTGCTAACGCTGTGAAAACAGGTGCAATTTACAGAGAAGTGTGTGCAAAACCAATAGTTATGAGTAGGTACAATCGCCATTTTCAAAAAAAATGTTGCAAGCTGTATAATTAAAGTCATACAAAGTAATTACAAATACGGGTCACAAAGTGTCAGCATGGCACAACCCGAGTGAACATAATAAAGTCTGTAAAAAAAATAGATTGAGCAGATTAAAATGTACAGCAGAGAAGTGACACAGTCATGGGCAATAATATGTAACGGTTCATTGAACTATATAGTACAAGTTTTGCTTATTATATTTTTTTTAAATTTTATTTTTAGACTTTTTTTGTTTTTACATTTTATCTTTTTATTTCTTATACTTTATTATTTTTTATTGGTCTATATTTTGTTATTTCGCTTGGTAATTCCACAAGTGATGGGAGGCATCATACGACGATAGAGTTGATTGATATAGTTAGCTGTTCGAGTGTAAGGCCGAAAATAAAATGTTAGAACACTCTGTAAAGAGAAAGAAATCTAACGAGGTTAGTAAATGGAAAAGTGGCTACTGCCCACAAACTAAATCAAAAGGGTAAATACCATGAAAAATGCATGTAAACTGCGACAAAGAAAGAAAAAAATGAGAGTATGAACTACTTTTGTACGTAAAAGTGTTTAGTTAACAAATTCACAGTATCGCTTAGGCCAGTGCACACGCCGATCCGCGCGTGTAACTGTTGCCTTACTTGTTGTATCTGGCGAACTGCTAGGTTTAGTAGGATTTTCAACAACCGAACTTGGCTGGGGTGTGAGTGCAGGCGTAGTTGCTGGTTGTGTAGGCGTGAGGGGTAAAGAGTCTTCGATGTAGGCCACTTTAAGTCTGTCTACACTTACGGTGTCTTGATGGCCAGATCGATCAATAACGAAAAATTTGTCTTTCCGACTAAGGACCTTGAAAGGTCCGTCATATGGGGGTTGCAATGGCTTAGGCACGGCGTCATGACGCACGAAAACATGAGTACAATCATCCAGTCGATTATCAACATGTACTTTCCGGTTTTGAGTGCGTGTGGGAACGGGTCGGATTTGCTGCATATAACCTTTAAGCCTTTGGGCGTAACAGGTGATATCAGGGAAAATTTGCTCGACAGTGTCAGGGGCGACAACCTCACCTGGTAAACGCAGCGTAGTGCCATACACCAATTCAGCTTAGGAACATTGTAGATCAACTTTGAGTGTGGCACGGATGCTAAGTATGACCAAGGGCAGAGAATCCATCCACCTACTGTTGTCTACTGCGATCAATGCGGCTTTTAATTGGCGGTGAAAACGCTCTAACAGCCCATTTGCCGCGGGATGATACGTGGTTGTTCGAATACGCTTGTATCCCAGCATCTCCAAGAGTTTCTTGAAACTTATGGATTCGAATTGTTGTCCTCGGTCGGTAGTGACAGTGGCGGGACATCCGAAACGGGCAGATCAGCCTTCCATGAACGCACGGCAGATGGTTTGGGCCGTTACATCTGGGATCGGAATGGCTTCTGGCCAACGCATGAAGCGATCCACACATGTAAGTAAATACGAGCAACCATTGGAAGGGGGTAGGGGCCCCACGATATCCAAGTGAATATGATGGAAACGAGCATCTGGGGTTGCGAAAGTCCCCAACGGTGTGACGTTATGCTTGGTTACTTTGGCACGTTGGCATTTAACACAACCACGTGTCCACTGACGCAGATCACGGCTGATACCAGGCCACACGAATCTGGCCGATATCAACTTGTCCGCTGCTCGAATCCCTGGAGAGGAGAGGTTGTGTAAGCACTCAAACACGGTGCGACGTAAAGGCCTAGGGACAATCGGTCGAGGAGTGCCTGTTGACATGTCACACAGTATGGATGCTTCGCTGTTCGGTAGGGGAACACGTTCTATTCTCAGCGAGGTTTCGTTTGACAGGTGTTCTAAGTTCAAGTCTTTCATTTGAAGTTCAGCCATTTTATTAGGATCTATGGTTGATGGCGCTGACATAACGCATACACGAGACAACGCGTCTGCTACAGAATTATCAGCTCCAGAAACGTGCTAGATGTCGGAAGTGAACTGTGAAATGTAGTCCAAGTGGTGTAGTTCACGTGGTGAGTACCTGTCTGTAGTGGTGTGAAGGGCGTACGTCAGGGGCTTATGATCGGTAAATACTATGAATTTCCGACCTTCGACGAAATGGCGAAAATGTTTGATAGCGTATATGGTGAGGAGTTCTCTGCCAAAGGCGCTATACTTCGCTTCAGTGGCGGACAACTTCCGAGAGAAAAAGGCGACTGGTATCCATGAGGTATGTACCTGTTGACGTAAAACAGATCCAATGGCTGTGTTAGATGCAACCACTGAGATGCTAAGCGGAAGTTGGACGTCTAGGTGAACTAGCATGGTGGCGTCTGCAATCGCCAACTTAATTTTCTGGAACGCTTCTCGAGCCTCTGGTGTCAAGCTGAATGTTTTGCTCTTACTCTTTAGTAGGTCTGTGAGTGCCTGTAAAATATGTGCACATTGAGGAACCAATCGTCGTTAAAAACTCACCATGCCTAGAAATGTGCGCGAAGATTTTGTTGACGTAGGTTCCGGGAAGTCGCTTATTGCCTGTACTTTCTCAGGTAGCAGGCGAATTCCATGTTCATTAATGACATGTCCCAGGAAGGTCAACGAACGGACGCCAATCTGGCATTTAGACATGTTAAGTGTCAAACCATGGGTTGTTAACCGCTCAAAAGCTATCTGTAAATGCGTATGGTGAGTAGCTTCATCTGAGCTAGCCACGAGAATATCGTCGAGATAGGCATACGCGCAATCCAATCCGCGCAAAACATCGTGAATGAATCGCTGGAATGTTTGTGCGGCGTTGCGGAGACCGAACGGCATTCGAAGGAATTCGAAAAGACCAAAAGGGGTGATCACTGCCGTTTTAGGAATATCGTCGGGATGAACTGGGATCTGATGATAGGCTCTTGTTAAGTCAAGTTTGCTGAATACCGTGGTACCTTTGGGGAGATGTAAGGTCATGTATATGTGGCACAGGGTAGCTATCTGGCACGGTCTGCACATTAAGTCTGCGGCAGTCCCATTATTTTTAGGCACCACATGTAAAGGGGAAGACCACGGGCTGCTGGATGGACGGATTATCCCCACGTCTAACATATGTTCGAACTCGGCCTTTACGGCTTGTAGTTTTTCTGGGGACAATCGCCATGGCTTTGCGAATACAAGTGGACCAGTTGTCACGATATGATGAGTGACAGTAGAAGTCACACAAGGAAGCTTGGAAACCGGTTTGAACAGGTTGGCAAAGGACTGGAGAACATCAGCGTAAGGGCCGTTAGAAGCAGGGGTTGAATATTCTGGACTTAATGAAGGTGTGTGCGTCACAACACCGGAGATCGAGAGGTTTGTAGCTGAATCGATCAATTTGTGTTTGCCAGTATCTACCAGTAGCTGATAATGTTTCAAGAGATCCATGCCAATAATACCTGTCGTTACATTTGCCACTAGGAAGACCCAACGAAATGATCTACTTAAGCCTATGTTAAGATCTAGAACCTTTTACCGTACGTTGCGATTGGCGAACCGTTCGCGGCACGAAGCTTTAAGGAAAGTGGCTTCTGGCGCTCTTCAGATGTTGGTGGAATCACGCTTACTTCCGCCACAGTGTCAACCAGGAAGCGTGTCCCAGTGTTACGGTCAGTAACACAGGAGAGACGACATAGAAGTGGTTCGCCAGCGACGTTAGTCTCCAATACGTGTTGGCTTACTGCTTTCCCGTTTGCTGGACATCGAAGGTGCACGGGCGAGTACACTTTTGGGCCTTGTTACCATAACGCCGGTGATACCAGCACACTCCAGGTTGGGAATTTTGAGACCTACGACGCCTGCTGCCAGTTCGTGAAGAAGATCCACTAAGAGTTGAGTTGATGAGGCTATTCGAGCGACCTCTAGGTCTCATATAGAGTCTTAACTTACATATCTCCTCATAAAGCTTAGTTATGTGGGCCACTACATCTAAGTTTGATGACCCCTCGGCAGAGAAGTCCTTAGTCTGAGTGTGCCTAGCGGTTACGACAGCCGAAATGTTCATGTTGGATGTAGTAGTCTCTACTACTCTATCAGCTGCCTCATCTAGTTCGGATAAGGGGGAATGGTTGATTGGAGCTAAAATGGTCTGAATCGCCTGTGGCAATCGTTGTAACCACAGCTGTTTCAAAAAGGCGTCATCTATTTTGAAGTCAGCCACTAACTGCCTCATCTGACGTAACAGTTGAGTGGGCTTTCTATCACCCAGCTGAACATCTCTGAAAAGTTCCTGCACTTTCTGTTGGTCGGTAAGTGCAACGCGCTTAATTAGCGCCTGCTTGAGATGCTCATACAAGTCAGGGGATGGGTCCGCGAGGACATCAGATACTTCTTCCATGACGTTCTCAGGAAGACTCACGATAACCAGGTTCACCTTTGTCTCCTGTGAGTGTATATGTCGAAGGACGAACATAGCTTCGATGTGGCCGAACCATGCAAAAGGACGATGTGTCCAGAAAGTAGGAAGTTGCAAGGTGATAGCCATTTGTGGGGCGGAACTGTTGTCGGCCATCCTGCAAACGGGACGATATATTAATAGAATGATAACAACAAATAGGATAACAAAAAATATGAGTAAAAGCAAGACAAGTAAAATTTTATAACTCTGTGTGAAAAACAAATTGCCAATATGAAAAAGGACTATTTACACGTTAAGCTACTATGGAGGCAAACGGTGAAAACACGGGCTCACCACTTGTAAGAGTTCGACTTAGCTTAACTTAGACTTAAATTAGCCACTCTTATAAAAACTTCCTCACCGCTTTATGACCTTAGTTGTACTCTGCCTAATGTGCCAGTACTAACGAACTGAATCAAGGTAAAAAGACTTGAGATGACTAGTGTGACTGGAACAGAGTTATATTTACGCAAAAGCGATATGAGATTTGATAAAGAATAAGAGGGTATACACTTATCTGCAGTCGAGACGGTGGTAAGCTCGGAGAGTGTGCCGGATGAAAGCACAACGAGCGAGCGAACCAAAACCGTACAAGGGATTCACGAATCGAAAGAGGAAGTGGTGTTAAAGGTCAGGTGAGTTCGTTCAAACAAAATTTCGAAGGTTCAATGTACACTACAAGGAGATGAAAGCATGTGGGTAGACGTGGAGTCAGGTGAAAACCTTGCCGGATAACCGAACACAATGGAGAGGTGCTACTGAATCCCTATGTTCCTCCAGGAATTAAAGGATACATTATTCATGATAATTTCTTTGTGATGGTGTGTGTATGTGGGTATTTATTCTTCCTGGAGACAGTGAGTAGAAATCTACCTCTCACCTATTCTGTCTCCCTCTACTCTCTTCAGTGTGTTTCAACTCCATTGAACAAGGTTTATCCACACTCTCTTTTATGTGAGTTATAGTTGAGTATTTGGTTTGTGTGTGGCTGTGTGTGTATCTTCATGTTTCCCAAACTAATTCCACTCAACTCTATTCTACTTCAACTAAAAGCAGACGAATAACTTCCAGATGTTTGTTTGACGGTTTACCTATTTGACCAACATATGCCTTTCAAATAGGAAATTAGAGGGAAAAGAACAAGAAGTTCATCAATAAACAGATTTCCATCTTTTTGGCGACTTCACTAGCAAAACTGTACATTCGCAGTTATATAGTTTACATTAACATACATATGATTGTTATTTGTTTAATTTCACGCGACAACGAATATGATTGGGGATCATGATAAATTTCAACTAGATATTAAAGTTTTAAGGTGTCTGAATGTAGATTGCAAGCAGCTTGAAAACAAAACTACACACAGGATTGGAAAATAGTAATTTTTTTAACGACTGAAGGTGTGAATGGGATGAACATGGTAACAAGTTGAAAGAATAATATTTTGAAAAACTTAAGAAACGAAACCAAATGAGACAAAGCGAATTACATCCAAGGTAAATGTAGAGGTTGAATTAGTTTCTTTTGAACACACAGCTCCGGTTTTTCTATGCATACAGTGAGGGCATCTGCAGTACAAAGAAGTCGGAAACACACTTCCTTTGGTAGGTGGTCTTTCGTCTACTTTGTAAATGACTCTGAACGATGAGTCAGTTGAGATGCTGCGACAGGTGTTGACGACGTGTTCAATTATGGCACTCATGATTGAACCAGGGGCCTACTCCTCGCAGCCATGCTGGGTAGTGTTCCATAACACATTTCAATAGGACGCACATATAATGATCTATGTATCTAGCTCCAGACGAGCAGGTGAAATAATATAAGTACATTGAAGTGGTCATATGCAGAAGTCTGTCCCTCACATTGCTCCGAAGCAGTGGACTGCTGGAGAATATCACTCCTAAGGTTGTTGCAGGTAAGCTCTTCTTTAGGGAACTAGAGATTCTCCTCTGCTGCTAGGTTAACCCTGGAATCAAATATGGTGTTTTCTCTGACAGTGAAGTGTATTCTTCCATGCTTGGCTCAGGTTTCATGTTCTTCTCTAAGAAACATTCTGGATATCCATTTTGAGCCAGGATGTTTTTGAGAAATAGAGGCTGTTCTTCTAAGCAGTCATCGCTACAAGGTTTTCCGGTGTGGTAGATCAGTGATATGATGAGAGCTCTCTTTCGACTGATAGGTATTCAGTTGTAGAAATTTGTCAGTTATGCTATATAATCCGATGTAATTCTGTGTATTCTTGTCTCTAAGCTCTTATAGTGTATATTCACACATTCAAACATTCATATCTTATTGAAACCGATTATGACCCTAAATCATCTTCGTTACCACGTGGATGTGAACAAATAACAATTGTATCTATGTCAACTTTGCATATATGATGCGATTCTACATTTTCGAGAGTCAAGTCGTTGAAAATATGGATATCTTTGCTGCTGAACTTTTTCTTCTTCTTTTCCCTCTATTGTCATGATGGGTATTTTGAAAACAGGAGATAGTCAGTAGTTATTTAGGAATCGGGAACACACTCGATCATATGATATATACATATAGCTATGATGGCTGGTTTAATCATCAACGATCAGTGAAACTTCAAAGTAAAAGAATCACCACTCATCAGTTTAACTGACGAAAATACGGCTATCACCTGATTTGTTCCCATTGACATCATTAGATACGTCTCCTTGATTTGTGGTGACTTTTGTAAATGCTGTTGAATTTGAGTACCGTTGAAGGGATACAGGCTGAAACTATCCCATCGAGGGTTGGCTTCTTCGGGAAAACAAGAAAGACACTGGAAAGCTTCAGGTGTCAAGCACCTGTTTTATTTAAAGTAGATTTTCACATGTAATCATTAAGAAAAAGCATCTTATACCGATGAATAGCTTTCAGTTGCAATTAATTTTTTTGAAAACAATAATAAAAGTTTTGCTGAACAGTTTGAACTGATAGAGGAAATTTGTTTTAGACATTGATCATGAAATGAAATCGGTTAGAGAACCGTTGGATAGGAAGCAAAGACGAAGGTCTTGGGTTTGAACGCTGGTAATGCTTGCGTACTCTTGAAGCAGAATACCAGACTAAGCTGACGAACTAGCTGTATGGAAGTAATCTCCAGTGGTTTCCCAATCGTTCTCTAACCGATGTTATTGCTCACGACTAAATCATGTCACTAGTCAAATCGAATTCCTGCAAACCATCAACACTTGAGAATAGTTTCATATATTCCATTCATGTTGAAATGTTTGATTGGCTTCAGCAGATTTTATTACTCGTGTAATTGGAAAGAATAAATAATGAAAACCTAAATGAAATAATGTCGGATACGTGAAGAGTTCTAATCAGACAAAATCGATGAACTCATAGTGTGGTGAGAGCTGTCTACTAGCCAAATTGGTTGACAGTAATTGAGGTCAAAGGTCAAGGTGGACAGGCGGTTATAGTTAACATATAGATGTGCGTCGGTGGCACAGTGGTTAGGACTCTCGCCGACCATGCACATGGTCCGGGGTTCGATCCCCTGCCGGCGCACACCCGATATCTATGGTAGGCCTGAATTTGGGCTAACCGATATCCATGCTGAAAATTCCATACTTGTACTGAAAATACGGTGTGGAATCAAGCTGTAAATGAAAAAAAAAAAAATTAAACTGACACAGCCACAAGAGATGCAAGGTTAACTTTGTGTGAGAAACAACCAATCAACAGACTGTATTTTCTACTAACATTGACCTACAATAATGTACATAAAAATCTATAAATACGTGTTGATTTTTCGTAATAAACGATCTGTTGCCTGGCCCTTGTCTTCTGTTGTTACAATAGGATCGACAGAAATCCAGGAGGGTAGGAATAATGGCTGGTTGGACATGTTACTTTTGCACACACTCACACACAAAGCTGCGGTTGAAATAATCCAATTGCAATCATCTCTCCTATTTAGAGTGTTCAGTATCTACAGAAAGGTTTTTGTTAATTTTTATTTGATAGATGATAGCTATGTTGTGGAATTGTTGGTGGTTTTAACAACACCTACATTCAACCCCACTGGAAAGTGTCCCTGAGCACAACAACTCAAGTTCATACACCAACAGTCAATATCACCAACTCGATAGGAGCAGTGGAATTGATAGAGATACAATTTAATGGCTGCTAGCTAGACTGGGTACTTCATTCATCTTTCATCTCATTTAGTCAGAAATATAGAAAAAACAAAAAAATTGAGCAAAGAATATCTGTTTTGATAATTTCCTGCTCATCTGGTTCTACAATTATATACATACATCTTTATATACACAGAATATTTTAAAATAGTCGTCATTACCAATATGAGTATGTTCTCAAATACTATCACTTTGTTAAGATCACAATGGAATTGCAGACAATTCAAGAAAGATACAAAAGTTATAATAAGAAGCATACAAATGTGATGGTAAAAAGAACATCAAATAAATTTAAAGAAACTTCCACAACAGATTGAGCATCATTAGAACCGTGATGGCCAAGGTAAGTATAGTGTCTGAACCAGGTTCTTGTGGATACATAAATAAGTAAGGTTTCTTAATGTATATCCCAACAGCCAGCCTGAGCGATATGTAGTAGACGACCTCTTACCATGAAGTTGATATTTGCTGGTATGCGGTAAGTTACTTTGAAAGCCGCCTTGTTAACACCAGTCTTCTGTTTCCGTATCCAAGAGATGAGATAGAATAGCTCCATGAATGAATTTTGTTTTTATCACTTCTCAGTTGACTCTTGCTGTCGAGGGCCATTTTCAGGTCGATGAATTTGTTGAGGTTGAAAGAGGTTCGAAATAAAACGTTAAATTAGTAAGACTTGATCCATTTGATGAAATGTAGACTCGGGAACAGTTTCAGATAACCTTCCAAGAAGCCGACATAACCTAAGCAGAAAATCATTCATTGAAAATAACCGTGAGAGAGGATGGCATAAAAATATCCTGACACTTTCTTGGGGGACGGAGATAACGAAGGAACTTCGTTATTAACAATTTGATGAAGTATATTGTGAGCAATGAATACTCTTCGTTAATAAACTAAACCCAATATTCCCTTCTTCATAATCGAATTCGAATAACAGATGAATACAAGCGCCTATTATTGATTTTTCTTCAAACAATCAGATCTGATCATCATTAGCAGCAGTTTCATTATTTCATCTTCCCCTATTCACATACTCAATGTTTCATGACTTTAACACCAATGAAATAACCTTTACACCAAAGGTAAAGGAAGGCAACTAACCATGAAGCGGAATTGTCAGTGTATGCCTTATTATATGGTTATTGTTCCTTTGGGTTCATAGTGGAACACAAGGCTGGCTTCAACAACACATCTCCACTTTCTTCTATTTTCTGCCACCCTCTTCACTTTGCTAACCACACTATTGCTCATAATCTCTCATACTTTCCTTCTTTATATCACCCTCACACCGACCACCAACTAGTCGCTTTCCATTCCGATTCTTCTAGAACAAGGGTATTCATTAAGCATGATGTCATTCGACGGTGTCCTCAACGTATGCCCGATGTATTTACATTTTCCAAAACATATTTTTCAGCGATCGGTTCTTCGCTTGTTTGCTAAGCGACACAGTTTCTTGTCACTTATTCTTTCTGACAGGCCATTTGATCTTCAGTATGGAGCCAGTTAGCGAATTGGGAAGCTGTTGACAAAAGTCTGCAATAGCCTGTTGGGAATCCTTTTCGTGACAAACGCGCAGCACTGACCAATTTGACATAAGTTTTGAAAATCCGAATCTCATTTCTTATGCTGAGTGTAGAAGATTTCCAAACTGGCTTCATGTTGATGAATGCTTATCTTGCGTTTCCGATTCTGCCTGGCTGACTTTGACATCTTCATCCGTTCCGCCTGTGCTTGAAAAGATGCTTCGTGGATAACTGAAGGAGGTAGTCTCTGTTGAATCTCTCCTTTTGATGGTGATTGGTACTGACTGTTATGGCTGTTGGTTGTTTATCTGCATCACCCCCATCTTCTCTATGTTCACCTGAATGGAATCAGTCCTGTCTTCGCTGCAAGGCTTCTTCAGCAAGTTTGTTACCACTTTTTGCCTGCCTGCCTGCCCGCCTGTAAGCCTTCGAGTTTCTATGACGCTGTACATATATCATACACAAAACCCATATCTTCTAGAGACTTATTATCGTTGGTCCAGCGTATTCCTGTCTTCTCTCTCTTCCCCAATCACATTCTGTTGCATAATCCAGTCCACCACCACGATTAAGAATATCTTCGGTGAAAATAAGCAGTCTTGTCTGACTCATGTATGCATTTCGAATACCTTGCTGAGTTTTCGTTGTGAAACAGTTGACACGCAACTTTGTCGTATACCCAACTAGCCTTTTGAATGAGATTGACAAAGACTTCAGCAATGCACGCTGTAGTGTTGAAGTGGTTTCCAATTTACTTCTCAGTCAACGCTGTCTGTCGAAGGAGCTTTTGAAGATGATGAAGCTGTTGAGTTAGAATGAGGTTTGACATGGATTTTATGCTTTGTTCTGTGATGATGGTGCGTAGAGTTGCAATTTGATCAGTACATGATTTGTCTTTCCTGAATCCTGCCAGCTTGTTTCGGTGTGGCTGACGGAGATCTGTATCCAGTATATCCCTTATTCTCTCCAAGATGATGCGAGCCAGTATTTTACTTGGTGTGGACAGGAATATTCTTCCACGCCAGTTCTTGCACAATGGGGTGTAATTCGGCCGTCTATGCCAGGTTGACATGTCAGCCAGCCTTTCTTCCAAACGGTAGGTACCTTTCCTTCTTTCCAAACGTTTTGCAATAATGGCGTGTGCGCATCTGCCACAATCTCTCGGTTCGTTTTCAGTGCTTCGTGGGGGAGAAGAATTCCGTTTGGTCCTGCTGCCTCCTCAGCCAGTGTTCAGTAGCTTGATCTCTACTCAGGATTTCCGCTTTCGTTCGAGGTTTGTTGTCCACTGGCAGTTCTCTGATGAATGTCTTAGTAATGCACTAATAGTTATCCCTGTGGATAGTTTCACCTTATTGCTGTCTACAAATGCAGAGAAAAACCTAAAAATAATCTCATGACGATTAGACCAACTAACTGTGAAAGGAATCAAGCATTATTGAAATAGGTCTGCGATTCCTAGACAAAACTTCTATACACAACACAACGCAGCACAACACGATCGATCAATCCAACAGTTCAACATTTCAAAACTCATCCATGTTGAAACAGCAAAATAAATAGTGCAGGAGGGAGAGATTTATTTCATCTGCTTGATAAATTTTGCCTTTTTTCTTTACTGAGTGCTTCATTTAACATAAATTTTCTGAAAAATCTGAGTTGGCTTATTCTGTCATTTTTATTATTATTATTTTATTATTGCTTCCTTTAGTTCCTAGAGGAAAATAGGGCTTCACGGGAACGTCTCCATTGCGTTCAGTTCTCTGTCAATGTTTTCTCACCTAGCTCCACAACTGCCCACATGCTTTCACCTCCTCTTCGATTGACCTCTTCTTCCTCCAAGTCAACCTGCCACTGATGACCAACTTACTCACCGCTTACCATTCAGGTTCCACTCCAGAGAGAGCCTGGTGTGTGATTTCAATCAGTCGATGGTTTGTTTTCTCAGAGTATGGCCACAACCCAATTCATATCCATTTGTTATTTTCATGAGGGTTAGGTGGTCTACGCCTACATCGCCACGTGGCTAACTAAAACTGGCTGTAACAGACTTAATGAACTGATCACAAGTGTCGATTCGACCGCCAAAACTAGATCTTTTCCAACAACCTGAGCGATCGTATGTCAGTCAGCTAATAGCCATCCTTGTCCTGGAGATTGATGATTAGTCATGAGTAACAAATATCTTAAGCATCTGGAGTGATTTACATTCATGACTCATCCAATGACTTCCATCACCTCTTTGCCTCATACTTGACTCCTAATCTGAATGTCACTCATTCTATGATACCAGTTAACACTTAACACAGGTAACAGAGTGTAGACATCTATGATCAACGACAGTGTTAGTCTTTTCAAATCTTCCAATTTCAATGCCTATATACCCTTAGCAGACATAAAGGAGAATGAAGCAAAGTGGAATGCAATACGCACACTTTAACTGACAGTCAACCGGATATCACGTCTACGATTCGGTTGTGAATTACGGGTAACAGCATTCCTGTTATTTTCAGTTACACTGAATCAATTAAAAGTATCTAAAGGTGATTCCAGTTTCCCTACAATGTCAGCAAGAGAAGAGGGATAATATAATTAACCTTACAGTTAACTGGCTGAATATGAAAGTCATTAAGGGCAGTAATACACAGAATTAAGGAACTGATAGGTTGGACATCAGACAAGGAGGGTAGCCAGAGTGGTTAGCTCGAGTTACTTCTTCAACAAACACAGTTCCAGCTGATTTAAGCTAGTTGCAGTGGCCTCCTGTTATTTCGACTGTTTCGTATACAGAAAGGTCTGATAGTTTGTTCGGTACCCAATAAATGATAGAGGAAGATACGCTTCCATTCCTGGATTAGTTGTGTTCTCTGAGAAGCTGCTTGATGGTTTAATTGAGGAGATCTTGTTGTCCCTGTCCTAGACGAAAACTCACTTCACCTCTGGTTTTGGCGTAAATGAACTCAGTTGAATGTCTCCTCCATGTCATGATTTACTTTCCATTTAGCTGGTAAATTTGGTCTATAGTAGCGTGTGTTTGTTAGTCGCTGTCTGAGTCACTTGAGTACCAACTAGGCTTCTAGGAATTATTCACTTGCATCTTCGGTGTTTCCTCGATTTCAAATTATCCCAATCGAATTCCTATCAGTAGATATCTTCTTCTCTTGCAGCTAATTTGTGTTCTTGGATTCCGATTCAAAGATGACGCTCACTTTGACCGATGTAATGTTTATTGCAGCTCCTGCATGCAATTCATTTTGTAAATGGAATTAATTTTTTCTTCTTTCTCTGTTTCATGACTCTTTCTGTTTGCACAATATCGAATGAAGTGATTGTGCTGACTATCTGGCTAGATGACTGGATGGCTTGTGTGCAGTCTTAATATTCCATCTTTTATTTCAAAGATATTTTTTTCTTCAATGAAGATGAATGTAGGAATTTCTACTGTCGTTGTATTCACGCAGAGTTTCAGAATTTGTACACAATGCAGGCCAATAGTCAGATGACTTCATGGATTAGTGAAGTCTCCTTCGAATCTCAGCTCAATATTTCAAATTGGCTGTAAAAAGACGTGAAATATATAGATATAACCTTTGATATCTATCAATGCAACTAGATATTTATGAACACGACCTGAGGGATTAGGATGATGTCGAAATTTCAAATAGACGAAACATCAGGAATGCAGACAGAGGATTTCTAGAAGTCTGCCTGGTACTCAAATGAATCAGCCAGCGATTAACACAAACACACATGAATGACGACACACTAAAATTTACCAGCTAAATAGAAGATAAATTATGGGACATGACATGACAAGAAACTTCAAATTCCGAATCAATAAACATAATCGATAGACATGTAAATTAGTAGCCAATCAGAACAATGGTTACCAGGAGATACAATTACAACACCATTCATGGAGGGAAAATTCAAATAAGTTTATTTTATCCTGAAACCTGAGCAGATGATTTTGTGTAGAAGGATGACGAAGACTTCGCGATCAAACTATCAACCAGCCAGCTGAGAGAACACAACTTAATTCAATGTCATCTACCTGAGCTACAAATCGTCTCCATTCCTCTTCATTTCTAGTCAGCTTTGTGCTTTATTTGGAAAAATAGACCCAATATATAAAACTACTGATGATTTATTCAACGTCTTTATTTAGCTAATGGCTAATATAACTGACTTGACAGGTATCAGTTGAATTCATAGACACATTTTGAAGTGGCTGGCTGGCTAGTCAGCTGGCTTTGGTGATTCATCCATCCATCTACTCACTTCCAAAATCACAACAGCTTGTGTGGAATACAGAATCTCCAGCTGACTAGAATTAAACATTCTTTGAATAGACTTCCTCAATTTGTTTACTTCTATTCCACATAACACATTAAACTGGAATTGCAGTCCTGCATATATACATATATACATGCATAGAAATAGGCTTCTTATATATTAACAAGTACAGAAGAGTACATTTGACATCTCTTGGCTATTGTGTTTTTAATGAACAACTTTCGGGTGTAGCTGTTTCCAATTCACGCATCGTTTACAAGTCTCCTCAAGTTTGTGTTTTGTTCACATCTGCTGAACACGTCTCTCTGATAGTATGGTTGGGAGTCTTTGACAGATTTATTTTTATATCGGAGTGGATGAAGCAGCTGTGGAATTAAACCTCTTCATAGGAACAATCCGTCCTCCTCTCCTTCCTTCCATGAACTATGGTCCTGAAAATGTAGGATCACAAAGAAGACAGATTCATCGAAAGCCATACGCCTATTTTCACGATTCTCCACAGTCCTGTAAAACCAATAATCGTCTCTCTCTTCAATGAATGAATTCGAATGTGGAGAATGAGAATAATTGCAGTCACGAGAATGTGAGATTTATTCGGTTGAGTGAAGTAGAGAAGGCAGGTGAACGCAATTATGTTTGTGAACTAACTAACTAACCAACTCACTAAGTGACTGACTAGCCTACTTCCACGTGTATCTTGTTTATTGTCTATTGTTATTTGCGATGTGTTCTATTTTCACTCAGGTGTGAGGAGATAATTACTCGGAAGTTATTTCTTCATAGTGACCATCATTTGAAAGGAATTTTTCTCTCTTCCTTACTCTCCCTCTTTGTCTCTCTCAGTGGGCTGCAAACTTGAAAAGAGGAATGAATGATTGAAGTTTCTGAAAAGAACAACATTGGTTCCCCACAGAATCGTTTTTCAATCAGTTAATTACCACTACCATTCGTTGCAGAATATCCAGGGAAATGAATCCAATGAATGGCTCAGCGATCTGAAGGCTCTCCTTCTCACCAGAAGGTCCGGCGTTCAAAACCCGTGATATGGGTGTTTACTGCTATAAAGGCGTCTCAGACTATGACGAAACAGCTGTCTTATTCTCCTTGTAGGGTTTCCAGTGTTTGTCCAACCGATATCATTGCTCATGATGAAATCCTGTTACCAATCAATCGAATGTCTACAAATCAATACTTGAATATCAGTGAGATGCTCACCACCGACTGGCTCTAATCAGGTAGATAGTTACTTGGGGTTCCAGTGGGAAGTCGTGACCAGCAGGAAGTCGGTTGTGAGGACAAATACTCGCGGGCGATGACATTGGCCGGTTCCATTTGCTGCATATCGCGTGTGAATTGGCTGAAGTTGGAATTCATGGGCTGCCTGGCCATTGGATTAGTGGGTCCCAGTGAATGGCTGCTTGGTGGTCTACGAGCTCGCTCACCTTGTAACCAGAAGGTCCTGGGTTCAAACCCTGGCCATAGGTGAGCTTTGCTGGAGTGGATTCTCAAACTAGGCTGACGAAATAGGCCTTTCCAGTATCACCAGGTTTCGCAGTAATTCTAGAGCTTATGTCAGCTCATAATGAAATCCTTTATCTATGTAGAATTCTATTTATTGATAATGTACTGACTGGCTGCAATACTGTAGTAAAAAAATTCTGAGAATTCCATTCTGAATCACAAGTACTGTTTTGGAATAAAGCAAATTATTATTGTTATTATTAGTCAAATCCCTACAAACCAATACTTGAATGCTTACAGTCCCACTGCTTTCCTCACCATCTCATCAAGTAACTGAGTCCTCTAAATCTTTGTCATATTCCATATTCGCATACTGAATCAACAGAATCTCTAACTTCGAAACTAAGAACCAATGCCCAATGATTCGGTGGTGTAGTCAATACTTCGAATGTAGTATGCCGGATCAAATTCATCATTTTCATTCAACAGCTTAAACAGAAGGCATGTGTAAATGTTTATGTAATACTCTGTTGAAGTCCTTGACAAAGGCGTGACAGTATGACGCCTTCCCAGAAAATCCTTAGGAGTTTATCTGTAATCTGTCGAGTGTGAGGTTAAATCGCATTGAAATGGAAGCTGTTTCCCTTGGATTTAACTTTACCAATACCAATAGAATCGAAGTCGCAGATCGATTCGAAAACTTAATCCATCCGAAGAATTACCTCATTCCAGTTGATAAAGACAGGTAGAGCTGACTCAAATCTAAGCTGGTCGACGCTGCAAATCACCACCCTTTCATTTCACCAACGTGTCATATTCCAAAGGCGTCTTATGAAGAGCATCAAACAGCATTCAAACATAATGACAAAATCGTCATGCTGTGATCCGACAAAGGCTCAGGCGTGATGCTGATGAACAAAGATGGCTACATTCCTGCACAAATCACTGTGGTTCTTGAATTTATTCTTATTCACAAAGGAGAATATATATAGATAGATAGGAAAAGAGATTGTTGCTTATCTGTTTCCGTAAATGATTCGCACTCATTTTCAATGAATTTAGAGTAACCATACTGTCGAAAATCTTTCACTTCTCAACAGCACATCTAGTCTTCTCAATAGTGAATATTGAAAACGTCGTTATTATTGAATATGTGGATTCGTGTTTGCTTCCAATTGAAAGAAGACACATCCACTGGCTGGCTTTCTGAAGGCTTTTGCCGACCCGTGTCATTGTTCAACCTCTCCATTTTTAAAGAAAAAACGTTTACGTTTCATATACATTTTCCCTGTGATTCTAAGTTTCCGTATTCATCGGTTTGAATGATTTTCAGCAGTAGGGTGGCTAGGTCCAAGCTGAAGTTTCAATCAATTTCCGGGTTTAGAATGAGCAGGTAAGTTATACGAGGAGCGGAACTCTGCTAACGGAATTTACTAGACGCTATCTCTCAACATATATAAAGAAGCAAATATGGGTTGATCGGACGCGCAGAAACAAACGCACACTGTGATGAGGAGACCGTTGAGAGTGATATCACGCCCATGTTTGAGCCTGCAGTGAAATCTGGATTAGAAACGCTTTGTTTTACATGAGCTTGCTTACAGTAGTTTGGAGAAGATTGTGTGTGACGGAGGGAATTGCAGGTTCATCAGGAATCGTGGAGCCAACTAAAGACGACTACGATGAACAACTTCATTGGACGATATGCCGCTGAAGCCTTGTGTTCCTCTCAGATTCCAAAGGAATAATACCGGTGATGATAAATAGCAATAATTATAATAATACAAATTGGTTTTGATGTCATCTGTGAAATGAATTTACTTGACAAAATTGTTCGAATGAATGGATTGCAGCCTTTTCCGTTAACAAAGTGAATTGCTTTGTAGGTAAGATCAATGGAGGGTTTCATAAAGACATTCAGTATTCAACAGCTATTTCGTTTTAGTTTAGGACATTTATGCACTATGCTCTCACTGAAGATCAAACTCGATCACAGTATGTCGATAAATTAAAAAGAGTGTGTGAGCAATACGTTTGTTGGTAAGTGGTTGAAAGCAATCGACGTAATCCTTAGTTTACCTAAATTTCGTGGTCGCTGGCTCTTACCAGTCAGCAAGAAACAACTGAAATCCTATAAGAGTTCATGCGCCTTCTATCATTCGATTTTGAGTAACCGTGTGTAATGAAGTGATAGATTTTGTCACTTAGCCATTCCAACTCACCGATAACTTGCTATTACGACTGTGCTAAAGAAGATGACTGAATATTACTCATGTTAGTATAACAATTCACCACAAAGTCGTTTTAATTGGAACATGGAAGAATTAAGCCATGCTTAATTGTCCCATGGTTGCAGTTAAGATGTTCACTCACATTTGGCAAGGGAATGTTTTATAATTGTCTTTGGTTCCGATTGGAAGATACGCCTTCAGTATCACATTTTTATTCCACGCTGTTCTCTCTGAATCTCGCTTCACCTTGCTCTAGCATTGCCAATGGGATTCCATCTTCTGCTCACACGATATCTTCCATGTCACTCTCAGACTAATTCCCATTCACCATTCATTGACCACAATAGTCTGGCATGTGATGTCACCCAACGATCTCCTCAACATGTATCCTTTCCATCTTCGTTTTCTTTTAAATTGTTAATTACTGGAAACGTGGTATCATCATCATCACCACCGTCTCATGTATCTGTTGAATGAGGTCGATGAAATAATTTTAGAGGAGCACTGCCCTCGAATAGTGTGTCGAAGTGTGTGTAATTATTCTCTAAAATACTTTTACGGTCAACGATGTCTATGGGGGAACGAGAGAACAGACTCATTTATGCGCATAAATCAATTTTTTCTAATTAATGACAATTTATCTTATTATCTGACCATGATAAATTACTCAGTTATGAATGAAAAAGAAGGTAGAAAGAAAGAAAAAAAGAAACACAACTCTCCGCTGAGGAAATTCTAATTAGACACGCTCGTATTTTGAATTCAAAAAAGAGACACCTTATATGAGTAGACAGTTAGAATGAGATGATTAATGCGTTGTCGACTGGTATCATTAATTTTTGACTGTCTCGATCATAAATGACTCTACACAGAAAACAAATTCTGGGGTAATTTCAATGCAGTCTAATATATGTACATACATCTTTAATGAATATGTTGGTTTGAGAAGCATTAGAAAACCACCTGGGAGTACTTCCAGACAAAGCTGTTTAGTCTCACCTAGTTTGAGACTCCACTTCAGCAGTACGCACACACACCACGGGGTTCAAACTCAAGAGTTTCTGGACACAAGTAGAGCAAGCTTGTAGACAAATAGGCGCGTGAATTGGCACTCGTGAATTTCATCAATGCTGGCGTCGAGTATTTGTCCTCACACCCAACCAACTGCACTCTACTGGTCACAACTTCTGTTCACTATAGACTGTTGAACTAAATGGTTCAGTTTCTGTGAGTATTTAGGTGTTTGTAATTCTCCTTTGAATGCGAAATACCATAAAACAGAATAAGAAGATGGTGACATCATTGTTCATTCTGTCCGCCGGTCATCAGTCACGTGCAGTCTACAGAAATTATCAAGTTTATTCACAGAGACAATTTCAAATAACTTACAAGTGTGACATAAAGTCAGTTGATGGCAGTGAATGACTGCAAACTGAATAAATGAGGCTCAGGAATTTGCACTTATGCATATTTTATACACAGAAAGCGAATGCTTGAATACAACGGAACTATCATTTCCCGACATCTCACTGACATGTTTCCTGAGGTGAAAATCATGAGGTTTCTTTAGAATTATCGATAGAATAAATAGTTTAATTTTCTGCCAGCTTAATGAAGTAATCGCTATCAAACACCTGGAATCCGATTTATGGATTCAGTCAGAAGTAGGTATTATCAGTATTATTCCCTGATTTCATGATCCCCACCAACCCCTACCCTCGCTTCGCCATAGAATCATTTCGCTCAACTGTTTGTTTCTGTCATTTGAGTTCAATTGATCACACTTTTATTCAGTTGATTGGTTACTCATCACCCTCATTCACCCCTTGCTGTGTTTCTTTGATGCAAATTTCTTGACATTCTATTTAGTCATTGATTGTCTGTTGTTGAAACTTGAACTCTCTCTGCGTATAAACTATATCGGTGTAATTTCTGAGGACTCCTTATTAAGTATGTTATGAGTTTTCTGTCAGCTGACGTTATGAAATATCTACAAATATGTCAACACTGTTCTGTACATAAAAGGGTTGATTTCTCTAGACTGTGTGCAACTGATGAGAAGCAGATTAAGTTAACTATGACTGTATCATCTTTTCATTTCTATTTACATATTTGATCGAACTTTTGTATTCATGTGAATAAAAGTGATTTGAAATTATTTGTATCCTCTGAGCTGGTCGATTCAGCTGTCAAGAAAGCTTTCATCGTCCTTCTGGATAACATAGACTTTCAGCGCATTTTTCAGCGTAAACTGAACTGATTTGAATTCTCCATAACTGACTATATCATTGTGTTGCCTGGAAACCATCTTCGTGACTGACCAGTAGTCGATTCAGATCTGTATTGGTCATGTGTTTATTGACTTGGTATTTGAACTTGGTAAATCTGCTGTATAATAATGCGTGTTTGTTAATCGCTGGCTGATTCGCTTGAGTACCAATCACGCTTCTATGAATTCTCTGGCAGTATTTTTGGTATTTCCTCTGTTGAGAATTTCAACATTGTCCCAATCGGTAAATTGGTGTCCATAATTATCTGCAAGCATTGATATGAAACAGGAATGTATATATCATGTATATTTACAGCTGATTTGTGTTCTTGGATTCTATTGAATGACTCTTTCGGTTTGCAGAATATCAAGTGAAGGCTTTGGATTGTCTGGCTGGCTTGTGTGCTATATCTATTTCAAATGGTCTTAAAATTCCATCTGTTATTTCAGAGACATTTTTCTCTGTATATGGTAAAATGAATTTTCTTGTAGTCCTTGATTTTGGCTTGTGGTTGGTGTTATGACTCGAATTTAAACTCTGCCAAACAATGTCTGCAGACAGTTTCTTTTGTAGGTAATGCGCAAATTTTCTCTTAGTGCACTGAATGCGTAAGCAGTACAAAGTTCCTTCTTGCAAGTGAAACAACCATTTCAGCGTAGATCAAAATGAATTCTCATTATTATTATTACTATCATTACTATTACTTGGTTCCGGGACCAGGGTGATAACAAATGCCTTGGCCCCAGCTGCAGGCTCGCCTTTGCACTTCGGCGTGTTGAAGCCTGCGACGATCTCTCATCGGGCTCACTACTGGGGTGGTCTTCGGATCATCCCTTCATTGTGCGTCAGTGGCACAGCAGTTAGTAAGCTCGCCGACCATGCACATGGCCCGGAGTTTGATCCCCGGCCGACGCATACCTGATATCAATTATCGGCCTGCTAAATTTGAGCTGCCGATAGCAAATGCTTACAACACCATACTTGTATCAAAAATAATATGTGAAGTCAATCTATAAACGATTTTTGTTTAAAATCACCTATTTTCATATCAGGCAATATTGTTTCTCTCTCCTTCTCTCACTGCCTCTGTCTCCACTGATACACAGGGGATCTTTTAATATCATTAGAATAAAAACGGAATATAATACGACAAGTCGTTTTGTTTTGAATTGAGGCCACGTACTCTATCCGGTAGGTATTTGAGGTATTTCAATAAATAAACAAATAAATAAATAAAAATAGACCAAATCAGCATGATTTCATGAAAATTCAACAATATCCTTGGAAATCAATTCTTGAAAATTAATCTAATGCTCGCTAGCGACTGGCTACAGGATGCAGTTTCCTGGAGTTCTGGTAGGAAGTTCACTGGACCACTGGTGTCCATCCTCTTGGGCGTGAGGACAAATACTCACAACGAATGATACTGGCTGGGTAGTGTCAGTCACCCTAAAATCAGGAATTCGTAGAAGTTAAAATTCAAGGGCCTGTGAATCCGGTTCCAGACAGTGACTGAATGGTCTACAAGCTTGTAAGGTCGTAGATTCAAAATCCTGTGGGTTTCTACTGCTAAAGATTCGAAAAACTAGGGCTACACAAACAGCTATCTAGCTGATATTCACCGACCAATCAAACAATCCGTGGTCAACTCTTGAAAACAACAAATCAAATTGCTACCAGTCAACTCTTGAAAATCAATAATCAATAAGTTTAACGACTTTTGAAATTACTGCTCAAACAATAGTTCCAAGAATATAAATGGAATGCTCCTGAGAGTATGTACAACCAGAGGAAAACATTTTTTTCATTTGAAAGGACATACACAAAAAGATATTTATTTCGTTTGTCAATAAACCGCCATAGTAACAAAGTACAAGGCTACAATTATTAGAGGGTGTATGTGTGCAATAGAGACACTCCAATAAAAGCCTTGAACTAAGCCTAGTTATCCTAATAGCTGTATACAAATTTATATGTATCTGTATATTCGCTTTTTAAATTTTTTTTATTCCTTACTGTTCCCAGTGGAACAAAGGGTTCCAAGCTGAAGACTTGAAGTTTCCGTAGCAGTGGTGTCCATTTTTACAGGATGGGGTTTCCGCTGGCCTCATGACCAAACTTCCCTCTTTATCAGTCTTACTACTGGCTTACCGAGGTAAAGGAGTGCGTCGGTGCCCAGCCGCGGATCAAACCTCGTACCACATACGTGGTCGGCGAGTATTCTACCACTGTGCCACCGATACATATTCATTTTATAATGTTAGTAATTTTGAGAAAGCGGCTGTCTTAGTGGGACACAGTTGAAAGCTGAAAATGTCATCATATTGTAACAGTAGAAGATGGAAAGACTTGGTAAAGGAGTGTTTATTTAGAAATTGGTATCTCTACATAGAGACAAAATATGTATACCCCTTATCTACAACGCACTATTTTCTCAGATATTCCGTGTTGTGCCTGCTACTTGTGGTCTTCCTGAATACTGTGATTCTTTGTGTGTTCCTTTCACTCACGTCTCCGCGTGTATCTCTCACATCGCTGTATTATTTGCCTCCTCTGATATCAAATCTATCTCCCTGCTATTGGATGTTTTAATACCACCCGATGAATGTCTCTTTATTATACACTACTGATAAATCTTATCAGTAGCATTCACCACATATACACGTATCAACGTATATTCATGAATAATGGATAACTTTACTGTTTTATTGCCTTCAGGTAGTGAATTCCTCTCATGTCTGCTATCAACTTAAGAAATCACGCAAATTTCTAAAACAGACTGTTGTATGAGTAAGTTTGTTGACTGGGAAATGCTAAAGTCTACAGGGACTGCTGAGTCAGCACTGAGGAGAGGTGAAATCGGTACTCCTTTCTATTGTATGTATTCATGCATGAGAGCATTTTGAGAGTAGGTGTGCGTGTGAATGTTGATGTGTGTGAGTGATTCGGAGTGTGAAAGTCAAAACCTTTCTGTTCGAAAATCAATAATCAAAATATGATGGAAATTTGAGCAGCAAAGAATGTCGTTTTCGATAATTTCCTCTTCTGGCTCTACAATTATAAATGTTTATATACATGGAATATTCTAGAATAGTAGTCATTAAAAATATTGATGTCTTTTAAACACTGTCATTTTGTTGGAGGATTTCATCATGAGCTTAAATCCTCCAACCAATCAAACAAAAATCTCTACTAGGCCAATACTTGAAAATTGATCTGATGACATAAGCGAATGACCCTATTCAGGCAGTCACATGGGGTTCCATTGAGAAGTCACGACCAGTACGGTGCAGCGGGTTGAGTGTGAGGCAGTAACTCGTCGAAGAAGATATTACGAAGAGGTCGCAATTTATCATGAACTGGCAGAAGTTAGAATTCATGGGATGGCCATTGGATCAGGTCCAAGTTAGTGTCTGCTTAACGCTCAACGAGCTATCTGAACATGTGACCACGAGGTCCTGAGTTCGAACCGCGGTCGCATTCCATACCAGGGCGAAGTAGCTGTACAGTACTCCCAGGTAATTCCGGAATAATCTTCATTAACAACATCTACACGCTTTTTAATTATTATCGATTTGTTAAGATCAGTGCAATTACCAGTTTTCAAGAAAGATGCATAAGTTATAATAATAAGAAGCCTAAAAATGTAATAATAAATAGAATATCAAATAAAATTAGGGAAATCTATACAACAACAAACTAAGGGTCATTAAAACCTTGATTGACGGCCAGCGAGGTAAGCAGAGTGTCTTAACCAACTACTTCTTTTGGGTACATACATAATTTAGGTTTCTTAATGTGGATCTCAACGGCCTCAGCAATATGTAGTAGACGAACTCTTAAGGTGAGATTTCCATTAGTTGGTATGTAGTTGATGACTTTGAAAGCCACCTTGCTAACATCAATCTTGTGTTCTGTATCCACGAAATGAGAAGGATAGATTGCAACTATGAATTGATTTTGTTCATCCTTTACTCCACCAGACAATGTGCATGATGATGTTTAGAAATCCAACAATAAACACGCCTAATTGTACGGCTTATATAACTAACTGGCTCACTCCACAGCAACAGCAGTCAAACTGTGATAGATTCACATAGAAGAAGGAAAATTATGCAGTGCGTCTTTAACTTTTGAAGACACAACCTGATTCAGCATCACTCAATGCTCTTTCCACCGCACTCCTTAAGCACTGTGTTAATATCTCACTGATGTTACCACCGAGTAAGTGAAGTTAGGAGGAGAAGACCTTCCTTTTTCGGAACTGCTGGTTGGTGCTTTGTCCTGCCTGCCTTGAATTTTGATTTATATTCTTATCGATAAAATTTTCTGGATAACGATTCTCACTCAGCAACTCTTTATTGATACTTAGCTCTTCATTGAGACATTCATCAGAGCAGATTGCTCTTGCTCTGTCGGGGACCGAGCACTTTAATAGATTGCTTTTGTTAGTTTCAAAGGAACATTGCTGAAACAATGAGTATACTCAAAGTTAGTTAATGTGGGTTTTCTATATACACTTCCAATAATTGTACCGTCCTCTTTTCTAGTCATCAGGACGTCGTCTATGGAATGAAATACTAGAGTCTCTTTCTTTCTCCATGGTAACAGTTATTTCAGAATGAACCTCGTTGAATTTTTCAGTGGGTGTTCTTCGGTTCATCCTCATTTTTGTAACTGAAAATGCATCAGTCATCCATATAGTGACAGTAGAATTCCAGTTCATCAGTTACATCTTTCAAAGGCACATTCTCTAGTTTTGCAAGCAAAATATCGGCTAGGATTGTTCCTAATGGTGTGACTCCGTTGCCACACCAGCAATTTGTGAGCATTCAGTGTGCACTTCGAAAGAAGCTCTTTTATGAGAGATATAGGAATGCTGACATTTATGTTTCGTCTAATACGTTCTTCACATGCAAATTCTACTGTTTTCATAAGTGGTACACATTGGTGAATAAGGGAGATACGTCAAGTGATATCATGAATTTATTGTCAACACTTAAATATTTGAACAAAGCAAGAACAACAATTATACCAGGGTAATATGAGCTCATGTTTAATTATTTCCAGGATTCTTCTCAGCTGGTTACAACCTTAACGATGAAAAATATGAATTACATTACACTAAAGATTTGAACATAATTTTCCACGATCACAAGGAGTAATTGGTAGGAAGTAAAAGTAGCATTAGTCCAGAATGATTTAACTAATTAAATATTTGTCCTCTCAAGAAATTCTAAGGTGTCGTTAACGCTGTGTTACACAAATTCAGTATGTAGAGGCTAAAATTGTTTGACTAACCGTCAGGATATGAGATGGTCGAAGTGATAAACCATGTTTGTTCCCAATGAGTCATATAACAGAAAAGGTGGTCAGCGAAGAATTGAACTCCTCTTTCCATCAATATTATTCTCAAGCTGCAAAATCACACGCATGCTAAATTGCATAGTAAGCTGTCTTAGCAACAACAGGGAATATTTCCAAAGATGTGTCTGTCACATTAGAATAGTAAATAGGTCTTAATAACAGATTTCGTATATAAGTTAGAATCTAAAATAAGATTAAATAAGCAAGTTGAGTGACGTCATCTAATTACTGACACAGTTGAGTAGAGCTCAGCTAAAATTAAAATTGATTGAAAGTCAAGTCAACGAAAGAGGTAATGAGGCGGTGTGGGGGAAGAAAATATCATATGACTAAGAGACAAACAAGCAAGAAAAAGACGAAACCAGAAATCACGTATTTGGTGTTAAGATAGATCAGGTCCGCTGTGGACTTTTTCATGACTGAACAAACTTCTTCTGTTGTATGACATTTCTTCTACCGAATTGGAAGAAGTTCGGTTCAAACCCAGTGAAGCGAGATTCCCATATATTCTGTAGATAACTTTGAAGTTCCTCGTGATGAGTGCGTTTGCTTGGTGTACAGATTCGAACTGATGTTCCCGAATACAGCTGAGGCGGCGTGGTTGGGATCTGTTTTCTCCCTTATAAAATCATGACTGTGGCTGAGTGTATGATGATACGAGTTTGGATAGCATAGGGGAAAATACCTACCATCATAGGTGGAGCAGGTCAATTGGTAGATGCACATTGATGAGGCCGGTCAACAGTGGTAGCTTATCTCTCACATTCAGACGAATCATCCTTGAAAATATTCCTTGTGTATAAATATGACCATAATTTACTCTCCAACTCAAGTTTGAGACATGTTCAATATTTTCCAGTTGAAAGAAACTCAAACGATACAAGAGTCAAAGTTAATTTGAATAATGAAAAAGGGGGATGGGGAAGAAAACTGATGATGAAAGTGATAACAATAATAAAACTCAGACATACTATTGATATCTGAAAAGTAGTCATTTTTACTTAAGTATTAGTAGGAGTACTCGTAGGAGTAGTAATAGTGAGCGTTTGTGAATCGATCCGTAAATACGAATGTCTGTGTCCGTACTTGTCTGTCTGTGTGTGTGTGCGTGTGCGTGTGTTTGACAGAGTACATGAACATGTATTCCCTACCCTTAACTTAGATATGAATACATGGAATATGAATGCAACTCATTCATGTGAATGTAATAGGCGGATATTTTAGTTTTGCTGTTTTTTATTGCCTCTATGGGAAACAATGAAAATATCCTTATAGAAAGGGATTATAACGATTGGCAAAAAAATAGGAGGCCGACATATTCTACTACTGATGACTACGGATTCAGTAGTATGGTCATTCTAATGTTAATCTAAGTTAATACTGCTGGTAATTGGTATTTTGATATGGCGACATTCTTGTCAATAGGACACAAGCACACACGTAGTTGTGAGAAGAGGCCACTTTTGGTGACGGATTCATCTCCGTCTTCTTCAACTGTGTACAGTCACACTTTGTATACAAGTGTGTTTTTCATCGATGAGGGTAGTCGAAGAGGTGATCAGTTGTCGTAATAATCATAGTGGTCAATGTTAGTCAGGATTGCTGGTGAAATTAGAGAAGGTGGAGATGAAGGTGAGGAAGACAACGAACTAACATCAACAACAACGACAAACAGCACCAATCAACATCTTCCTGCCTTCACCTACCGAGTCTCAGCAGCCAGCATCGTTTCAACTGCAGACGATGGCACGGGTGAAGATGTCAAAGCTGGCTAGAATAGGAAAAGCAAGATACGCCTTCATCAACCTGAAACCAGTTTGAAATCTTCTGCAATAACTCAGCGGGATAAAATCAAGATTCGGATTTTCCACACAAATGTCAAGCGGGTCCTTCTATACTGGTCGAAAACTTCCACTGGGCGTGCCTGACGAAAGGGATTTCCAACAGGTTGCGGACTTTTATCTACAGCTGCTTTCGTTCCATACTGAAGACCAAATGGCCAGGCAGCAGTCCTGTCAGTCACTAAGGTTCATTAACAAGAAAATCTGGCTTGAAACGAACCAAACCTGAGCAGACTATTCAACAAATATGTTGGAGGAAATGCAGATTGATCAGGCATACATTGAGGAAACCGTCGACTGACATCCCACTTAATGCAGACTATGGCTCAAGTGGAATAGAAATGAGAAGCGACGAGTGAGTCGTCCTAGAGTGACATGGAAGACATCGTGTGAGGAAGAGATGAGAGATGTAAGGCAACCGTAGGGCTGAAGAGGACAGCAGAAAATAGAGCAAAGTAGAGATTGTTGAAGCCCTATGTCCTATTTGAAACCTAAAGGAATAATAATAGCCTATATATATGCATAGAGAGAGAGAGGAAGTCTTCTTCTTAACAGATACGCAGGAAGTCTCTTCTACTTTCTGTCCGATGTGTTTAGTAAAAAACTGTAGTGTTCGTAGAACGTGTAGTCATTTCTCCTCTTTCAGAGTATTAAATGTGTAAGAGTGAAAATTAGTCGGACGCAGCTAGTTGGAATGTAGACACCAGTGTAGTACTTAGCTCACACAGCCGATTTCTTGCTGCCTACTTCAACGATCATCCAGAGTCAGTCAGCAAACACTACTGGTATTCCTGTGAGTGGTATTCAACTTCTCATCCAAATCATTCAGTGGTATTTGTGATCTGTCTCCACCGAAAGATACTGCCAGTCCATGTGTCAAGTACAGTAGTCAGCAAGACATACAATCATATCATTCGTTGGGAATTTAAATGAGTTCAATTTATTCTAAAACTTCCCTTAAAGGAGGATGTTGTCCAGTTGAGGGATGATGAAAGTTTTGCAATTAAAGCATTGACCAGTTCAGGGAACACAACGAATTCAATCATCTGAATAGTGCTGGCTTCCATAGGAAGAAACTGCCTCTTCGATCTGTGTAAACTGTCATTTGTCAGCTGTCACTCTGGCTTAAGTGAAACACAAGTTCGCTTTTCATTATGGACAAAGAGTCGAACTCCATATTTCACCTCTTAGATGTGATGTTAGATAGAAAAAAGGACGAGACGTTGAAAAAGCTGATCCACGAAAAGCCAACCTGTACAGGTCAGTACACTGACTTCAACATGTGCGTACCTCAAGGCAGGAAGAGGAGTCTTGTTCGTCCTCTATGCTGAATAGATACGGTCGATATGGAATTAGAAAGCCTTAGCACAACTCTCTTCAATAATGGATGTCCTAGAAGGTTTATCGACAGAAACATCACGAAAGAAACCGCTCCCAACCAAATCACGGTGGCAAAGAAGACACCGTTTTTAAGTGTGGCTTTCAATTGTGACAATATTTCTGAAGCAATTAAAAGACATTTATCCAAATGTATCAAACGGTGTTTTTATGCAGCTGACTTATTCTGGGTATTCACCGGACGAAAAATGATTCGACAGTGCATCAGCGATAAACTACCACTTATGTGCATCCACCTCCATGTGCATCTACTCATTCACATGCTCGTGTGGAGCTGATTACACGAAACGTTGTAAGCGTAATCTCCGTAAACGCGTATCTGAACACTACCTTGTTTGGTGAATGAAAGGTGATAAAAGGACCACAAAGTCTCCGATCTGTGAACACCGTCTGCAGTCGGGTCATTCAACCCCATCCGAGACGTGATTAATCCTTCAAAGTTATTTACACGATCAAATCCAACCACTCCAAAAGCTTATGTTTTCTCAACTTATGCAAAGCTGAAGCTCTAGCTGACAAAACCTTAAATAATACATTCAAAAAGAGTTTGTTCAACCCTATTCCTTGAATTAATCATAGTAATGTTCATTTATTTTATTCTATTTCACCACTTGAATTCATTCCACTTCACTTCACCTTCGCCGTATTTGTTGTTGTCCTCACTGTACTGTTAATTTTTCAGACAACCCCTGACCTACAATTTAAACAGAATCTTTATACCAGTTCAATTATTTATTAGTCATCTTTAAAAGTTTTGTAATTAATCCACTTCAACTCTACCGCACCCCTCCTCACCTTTGTACATCATTTTAATTATCTTAAATCGTATCATCATAAGTGCAATATTGATCAATGAGGAATTTCTAGTGCCACTTATTAATGCCCTCATTTTCCGTAATATAAATATGACTGCTGAACAACAGTTGGCTTGAAAATAAGGTCGTTGAAAAGAAATAGTATTTCTCTACGCCGGACAAACAGAACAATAACTGTGTTCGTCCTACCAAGTCTCTTTCTGCTCTCCTCTTCAACTGTCTAATTTCGCAGCTCCCCATAATCTCCCATCTACTCCTCCCACACCACAACACGATCTCATCCATGTCTCACTAACAGCAAACATCCACTCTCTAGTCGCTTCCCATTCGCATTCCACTTGAGCGATGACATGCATTGAGCGTGATGCCATTCAAACAGTTTTCTCCTCAACGTATGACCAATCAATCCATCTCCATTCTCTAAACATATGTGTTGAGCAATAAGCGCTTCTATGTTGTTTTTTCTCATCCAAAATTTCTTGTTCTTAATTCTTTCTGGTCATTTCATCTTCAGTATGTTGCCAGCCAGCCAGCCAGAAAATTGGACAGCTGTTGATAAAAGTCTGCCACAGGCTATTGGAAATACTTTTAGTGATACGCGCGCAGCGCAAGTTTCTGATTGACTTCACTGACATTTGTGTTGAAAAGAATCCGACTCTTATTGTTCATTCTGGGTCGAAGTGCAGTGCAGAATATCTCCAGACTGATTTCAGATTGATAAATGTGTATCTCACTTGTATTTCCGATTCTGGCTGGCTATCTGGCTCTGACATCTTTGTGTGTTCCGACTGCCTGTGGTTGAGTGGATGCTGGCTGCCTAGGTTAGATGCCTAGGTGAATGCAGGAATTAATCTGTAATCCTCATTCTCCCGTTTATTTCGAAGGCTGTAGTGACTCTTCAAGCAGTCGGATTATCGAACAACTTTTCAATACTATCCACTTCATCTCAACAAACACCGCCTTCGAAGTAATCTGCACACTGAAAAACAATCTGAATAACGTGAAAACCCTCCTGACTCGTTTGAATTACTGAAGCTGTTCTAGTCATCCAGTAGGAAAACGTGAAGTCCAATAAAGATAAAAGGTGAGGCTTCAAACTGGCAACCCCATATTATAAATGGAAATATTACTGCAAATGCAGTAGCAAAGCTCAAGCTTGAAGCCATTTGTGTCGAGTGCGAAGCATAGGATGACTGGTTATCCCTCATCTCTAAGTTACCATTCACAGGCTTATTTTGAGAAAACCCTATCATTTGACGATATCATTGTCTATCTCTAAGAATGATAAACATTATTCTTAACATATTCAAACTTCAGCGGTCAAGGATCACCTCATGATTTGGAGAAGATTCAATGTTCGACGAAGACGTGTGGTATGTTGAGGTGTTTGTGTATATCAGGATAGTTTCAGTTTTCAACCCTCGGGCTCTAAACGATGTTTCTCAAATTTCTCATTTTTGCTTCATCACTCGACCTTGGTTCCTGATAATGACTCGATTAGAAATTTGGCGACTCACTCGACTTCTTATTAGTCTGCAGACTTCATCAGACAATACATTTTAGGCTAACCTATATTTGATCAGAAATACCACTAAGAGCCATGAAAAGTAAATTATCCACAACGGAAAACTCAACGAATCATTTGAAGTGAATACATGAGTGAGACGAGGTTGCCTACGATGGTACTCCTAGTTGTGGTGGACTGCAGTATGCAGAATTCCGTAAGTGGATAGCAAGAAGACAGGAGTACATTAGAGGTATAAGAAGACTGTTAGGTGTTGAACTCGCTGACGATTTATGTCATGGGGTCACACAAACTCGATGGATGACAGACGAAAACCAACAAGCTGTCAGAAGAGGTAGACAGCAAAGACACGAATTCAAGAGTGAACCTAGTGAAGACACACCACCAATAATAATAAGCACCAATCAATCAACTATCAACGGATAAAGAATTTGAAAGACCTCACCTCCTTCACTTATCTAGACAGTCAGCATCGTTTCAACTGTCCAGACAGGTGGGACGAGTGAAGATGTGAAGACCAGCCAGCCAGAATCAGAAGGCAAAGGAGAGACCTCCATCACACTGAACATTTTGTGGAATTCTATTGCTTCACTCAGCTACCGCATATACAGTTAAAAACGGATTTTCAACACTCATTTTAAGTTCAGCCGTTCTTGTATATGGTTTGGATGCTAGGTGTGTGAGTGTCACAGAAAGCATTTCCAACTGCCACCGGCTCCCTTCACTGCCTGGCTGCCTGGCTCCATACTGAAGATCAGATGTGCGATTGTAAGAAATAGCTGGTAAGAAACTCCAGAGGTTAACAAATCAGTGAAGATGTGATTGCTCCATTTCAACATTTGCAAGAAAATGGTGACTGACTGGACACAGGTCGAGGACACCATCGAATGATTCATGCAACTGTCTTACCCTCAAGTAATACCTGAATGGAAAATGAAGAGTTGTGAGTTGGTCAGAGCGTGATATGGAGGAATGAATGGCGCCAGAGCTAGACATGACTGCAGAAAAGTAGATACAATAGAGATGTGGTGTTGAAACCGTATATATTTCAGTCGAAGCCTCAGAGTTTGAAACTAGTAATATCAATAATAATAATAATAAGCGAAATTTTGGACTCCGTCAGTCGAAAATCGAAGTGTAAACCAACTATTCGGTTGAAAAGCAATTTTGCCTGAACCCCTACCGTAAACAAACAGTCAGATCATATCATTTTATTATTACACTCAAGAATGAAGATTATAGTAGTCCACAATATTCTCATCAAAACCCCATGTCTCCTGGAACACTTTAATCGATCTCTGATGTCATCAAGTATCTTTCGAGAATTTATTGATTGTCATTATAGCATTGAGAACACAAAATATTCAGCGAAAAGACTCTTTTCAACATTGAATTTATTAGCAAGCTGTACAATCAAATATGATCATGGTTTTCAAGAAATTGAATCCTGTGAAGGAATTGCATCAAACGTGTGAATACATAAAATAATAATAGTAGTAGCATGAAATGCAATTAAAATATTTGTGGTTATAATCATAGTTAAATGTCAAGTGGCAAAACAACTAATGTCATACATAGAGTAATTCATAAGATGGATTTGTAGATGTTGCTGTAAAGAGGTGTGAAATCATAGGATTAGTACATTAAATTGAAATGTTACATAACACGGTGTGAAATTCGATAAGATAGAATCACAAAAATTCTGAAATTAGAATAACATGTGACACAAGTGGAAACAATTCAGAGTGAGAATAATAATGATAATAATGGTAGTAATAGAGGAAAGGTACATAGATTAACTTTTTTAATTCCTTTACGTTGCTAGTGAAACAAAGTTTGCTTTCAAGCTGTAGCTTTGGATTTTCGGTAGCAGGGTGACCAACCTTCCTTCTTTACTAGTCTGATTACTGGCTTAGCGAGGCAAAGCATAGCATCGGCCGGTGATTGAATCTTGAACCACCTGTGTGTTTGGCAAGAATTCTACCACTGTGCCACCAACGAACAACAAAGATTAACTAAATTAACAAAATAAAATTGTCTATCGCTCTACGGCCATGGAAGAAGTAGGGATTGTACATACTTCTTTTGTACGCAAAGAGGTCTGTCTGGCTTAAATTCATGAATGAAAAGCCAAAGCCTCCACTGCCTCTAGAGGTTTATAACGAAGAAAATGCGACCGGCACGTTAGCATGGAATATGCAGTCGTATACGCGTGGAAAGCATGCTCTGGCTATGGCCAATGTACCTCGCTCCATAAAAGCAGGTGAAATGGCAGATTCACATGGAGGCGGCAAGAAGTAGGAGATTATCCTTCACAAAGATGGAGAACAGCTCATAGTTAGTGAACGTCACTTGTAATTTCGCTGCAAAGAACGTCTTACTGACTGATTTAGAGAGACATTTCTTGAGCATATTTGCAGCTTGATCACCTTTGAATTCCGAATTCCATTCATGAATATGGTTTTCTTTGCGACTGAGTCGGTGACCAGTTTGAGCTGCTTATCTTTCGTGTTTCTGTTGATAAATCAGTTAGAGTGCCCACCTTCTGCGACTGCATGGCTTGTAGGAATTCAAGTTCTGAGTCAACGTAATCAGAAGTACAAATGTTTCTCATCCGGAAGAAGAGTGGATTAATTAGGTTCTTTTTCCCGGAGATAGACACCCAATTATAAAATATTGTTAGTAATACATTCCATGTACACTTCCATCGGATGGATCTTTTGAGAGATCTGTCATTACGTCAAGAAAGGGAATACTTCGTTCAGATTCCTTTTCTATGGTGAATTGTTGGGAAGGATGACAGTTGTTGATAGCAAACAAGACATAATCGTCAAGAATTATGTTATTATCGCAGATAACGAAAGTGTCTACTACGTATCTTTTAACAGAAAATGACTTCACTCCTTCCTCTTTCAGTGTATGTTCTGACCACCTACCTCACTACCCAATCACTCACTCACTTTGTTTGAAATGAAAAATTAACAAACAAATTGAAAATTGAAATGAAAGAGAAAGCAAGCAAACATGAGCACTTTTGTTGAAAGTGTCTCATGTCATCGCAACACTCCATCTCAACATCACCACCATCATCATCTTCGTCCACATCACAATCATTACTAGTACTACTACTATATTTATGATTATTATCAGTGTGAGTTGAATATTGATCATCGTGATAATGAAGCATAATACGGCCTTACTTCCTGAGTGTTTCAGGTCATTATATTGATAGTGACTGAGTAATTATCTAGTCTTAGTCTGCCTCTCTTCCTCCATTTATCCATCCATCCATCCATCAATCCATCCATGCATGGATCGATTCATCCAACTCTAGTCTGCCTTATATTAGAAAGAGACTAAAAGCGATCATAGACCTTGATCTTTATTCTCTCTCTCTCACTCTCACTATCTATCTCGCTCTCTGATTGACCTAATTCCCCTTATTAGCATCACTACTGTTATAATTATTCTTATTATTCCTCTTCTTATTATTATAATTACTAATAAGAAACAACATCAGTAGTGATAACACTTTTATTTTAAAGTTCATTTTTTGTTGTTTTCTTGTTGTAAAAATAATTCAAAACACTAAATGTGTCAGAACATTTTCACCTTCATCATCATCATCAAAAATAGAAACGTCAAACCTTGTTTGCTCTGTGTTGTGTGTGTTTCTAGTTCACTGAGTTACTCGATCGAATGACTCCCTGCTGAACAGAAATAAACAAACAGGCAAACAAGGAGACAAGCAGACAGATGAAGACGAAGACGAAGTAGGAGAGGAGGAGAAACTCTCCTATTCCCTACACCTTCTCGCTTCCTCCTCCTCCTCCTCCACCTCCACTTAATATTTTAATTACTTTCTTGATGATGATAGCTTAGAAAAGCAGTCATAGTGTCTTCTAATTTCTAATTTCTCTATCGATAAACTCTGTCCACCCATCGATCCAGTGTAGAAATTATTATATGTTGATTCAGAATGTTGATCGCATGTATAGACTGACCTAAAATTTACCGTTTCATGACGTCTACTGAGTTAAATAATACGTTCTAAGTGAGCCGGATCGTGAAGCTTGAAGCAAGAGATCTAGAGTTTGGTATCAGCGGTGTTATTTTAAATAAACGGTGAAGTTGCTCACTTCATGCATAACCTTCCCTCTTTATCAGCCTTTCTTGTGGCTAAGCAATGTTTTCGGATGATTTGCCCAGTGAACAAAACCCTAACAGCTTATATGTAGTTACTGATATGTCTACTGGCGAGCTAAAGATTACGTTTTATCAGTTGTATTTCTTTTAGTTCCTAGAGGAACAAAGGACTTCAGTCACATGTCTCCATTGCGTTCCCTTCACTGCCAATGTCTTCTCACCCAGCTCCATGTCTGCCCACATGCTTTCATCTCCTCTTCGCAACACCACCTCCTCCTCCATGCCATCATCACACTGACGACCAAATAACTCGCCAATTCCCTCCCATTCAAGTCCCATTCGAGTGGTGGCCTGGTGTGTGATGTCACTAGTCCCTTGATGGATTGGTTTCTCAGAGTATGGCCACAATCCAATCCATCTCCACTTCTGCCTGCATTTTTGTTGCACAATCGGTTTCTGCTGGGTTATGTTTGGTTGGTTTGTTGGTTCATTGCCAGAAATCACTGCCTGTTGCTGATCTTTACTGGCCGGACATCTGGTCTTGAGTAGTATTCAGCGAAGACAGCTGATGGTGAATGTCCCTATTCAGTAAGAACTGACGGTGCTGGTGGAGTGTTTGGGCAAGATATTATCACTTACTAACTAAGGTCGACTAATGAAGCAAAATAAGAAAAATCAGAAAAATCGTGTAGCCCCGTGTGTTTAGAACTGAAACCCTCCTGGTGTACACAAACACACAGAAATACCACACTTGGTCGTCGAGCATTGAATCTTCTTTAGATCATGAGGAAATCCTCGACAAGTACACATCACATTAGTTACTGGTGTCCGATCAAGGCATCCAATACAGTCAGTACTACAGGAGGTCAATGACCAGCCAGCCTGTATAGCTGAATGCCAACGTCTCTGATTCACTGCAGCACTCACTGGTTAGCGCGGGTTCGAATCTCAGAAGGAATATGAGTTCCCTCAAGGTTGCAGATACATTCCTTGCTGACTGACTGGTGAGTGCCGACTATCATGACACGTAGGTCCAAGTCTTCCTGTTGATTGCCTCTGACCACCTCATATCAACAATTGGAAGTTGAAAATGTGCCGAAAAATGTTTGTCATTCTTACAAATAGACAGTCACATCTTGAAATGGATGAGGTTTCCGAACATATAACACTGGATACTGATCAAGAGACTGGGGATATCCAGTAATGAATGGCCCATCTTTCACGAACATTATGATATCGGAAAAGGTGAAAAACAGGGATTCAATGAATGCGAGTTAGTAACTGAACATGAGCTCATCAATCATTATCATAGCATTTTGAGAGCATAAAAACGACGTTCATTCACTACAAAAACAAATATGAATAAGAGTCACAATCACCGAAATTCTGTTCACTGGAAAAATACCAGGTAATAAAATTCCAATCATCCCAACCTTAATCGTAACCATAATTCTAAACCTCAGCCTAACACTGATCACACATACCTCACCCTAATCCAGAACCTAAGTCTATACCTAAACGTCACCTGAAGTCAGTGAATTGGTTACCGGTGGTTGAAAAGTGGTCTACGAGCTAATCTTGTAAGGAATAGGTTGTGGTGGTGGTTGCGCACTGGTGAAGAGTCCTGGACAAGGACAACATGAACAGATATCCAGTAATCGCTGCCTGCTCATTTTAATGGTTCTCTGACTGATGTAAAACTGTGAGTAAACCTAAGGTCAATCGAATCTGAAGCCTCCTTCGCTATATACTGTAACACAGATCACTATCCTCACAAATCGCATAATAATATTCCTTTTTGGTTATAGGATTTCATCATAAGCTGACATCGGTTACAGAACCATTGGAAAAATCAGGTAGGAGTACAGAATAGTTGTTTCGTCCTAATTTGGAAATGTTCATCAGTATACATCCACCGGGGCTCGAACCAAAAATGAGGAATTCACGGGCTGGCTGACCATTGGATTAGGTCGCAGTGAGTGGCTGCTCAGTGGTCTACGATCTAGCTCGCTTTGTAACCAGAATAACCCGGGATTGAACACCACTTTGGCGGTTGCGTACTGATGTAGAGCCAGTCCCGAACTAAGACGGAAGAAACAACTGTCAGTCAGCACTCCCAGCTGGTTTTCCAATGGTTCTCTAACCAATGTCAACTCTTGATGAAATCCTGTAACCAATCAATCAAATCTTTATAAATCAATGCTTGAGTTGACCTATTATTGGTTAGTAGCCAGTAACTCAAACTGATCATTTGATTTTAAAGTTCAGAATATACTTTAAAAAATATACACTATTTCAGAATGAATTCGACGTCCTGAAAATGTGAGCAGAGACACGTTTTCATGGTTACTCTACAGCACAGTGGCCCAAGCGAACGTCCACAACAATAACCTTGATGAGGCTCTATCAACCAATCACATGAGCCCACAGTAAATAAGAGCACACATCAATTCTCCACGTGATTTACATGGTGAATTCACCCAAGAGCTCATATTTCACTAGTAATAAGCGATGAAACATGTCGATGTGGAGGCGTAATCTCTTTACAAACAGTTGCAGCGGCTACTGGTGGATATGTGCACAGGTTTCAAAACTGTCAGTGTGAAGAATCTGCCCGAGAGGGTTTGTCGTTCCTGTAATTCAACTTCATGACTACTGTAGAGCAGTAGACAGATCATGAGACAGCATGACATACGCCATCTGAATGAAACTGTGCATATAAATAGATTTAGACAAAAAGCTCCAATAAGGAGTGTGGAGATTTCCGTCTACCACATAAGAGAAGGTTATCCTGTATAACTATAGCAACGAAAACCAACTCGCCATTTACTGGACACAGGAAACCAATCTTTGCGTCCTACTGCAAAGTTGTCAAAAACGTCTTTGAAGTACTCACAATCATAAAGGAGTGCAAAGACAGCAATACAAAACAAGGATTGTAGCAAAAAATTAGTGGGCAAAATTTAACCGGTTGCAGACTTTCATCGATAACTGCCTTCACTGGCTCAATACTGAAGATCAAATGACCGGCCAGAAAGAATTAGTAACACGAAACTCTGACTGGGAAGAAGCCATCCATAAAGGATAAGATTTTATCTTGATAAATCACACAGTGCTGTGATATCATATCAACTTGATATGATTATAAGCAGTAGTTTGTGGTCGAAACGTCATCAGTTAATATTACTACACTGTGTGATTTATAAATTAAATCTTATCCTATATGGAGTTATACTCTACCGCAGTGACCAAGTTTTATGCTTATATCAAGAAGCCATCCAAGTGCTGATCGCTCAACAAATATGTAGGAGATCATATAGGTTGATGGATCGAGCATTTATTGAGGAAACTGTCAAATGACATGGCGTACAATGCAGGCCATAGGTCGAGCGGAATGCGAATGGGAAGCGACGGACAAGTGAATGTTCGGTGTGATGGTGACATGGAGGAGATCGTGTGATTTGGAGGGAGGAGAAGATGACAGACTATGCCCAATCTTAGGACTAGCCAGCTGAAGAGGACGGCGGAAAATGTGGCAATGTGTTGTTGAAGGATAGCTTCCAAACAAGGTTGTGATGGAAAATTCTGTAGGCAAGAATCACACACCAACAGTTCACCCCAAAAACAGTCAAATGTCACAATCACCTTCACACACGCAAACTAAATCACATCGTACAACAACACACTATCAACATCATCAAAAAGCCACAGAAAGAGAGAGAAGCATTACAATAGACGATTAAAGCGGATGTACACTGATGTGCATACGTCATAACAGTGATATAAAGTCTCCGATGAATACTGATAATAACTTCAAAGTCAGTTGAAATGTCCACAAAATTATCAAATATTGTGATTAGGTCATCGCAAAAAGAAATATCCAAACAATTTTTTGTGAAAAATTTCCAATTTTTAATGCGAACTTTACCTTCCATAAAACTGTTGAACTTTTAAATCACACGCTTACATGATAGGCACAACTCATTGGTTGATTGTCGTTCTCTTGAGCCACCTGTATGCGTATATAATACATACCCCTTGGACGATTTCAAATACTCCAATGTCCCTCTAGGCAAAGACGAGGCTGAATACTGAATAAGTTGATCTCCAATCGAAATAAAAATTATTGATTGAACACCATGTTAGGCAGGATTTTTCCTCCTCCTCCTCCTCCTTCTCCTCCTCCTCCCCGAGTTGTAGAGATATCCTCTTCAATCACATTAAGAGAAAAAAGAATAACCGCTTTTCAATTAGGGTTATCTTTGAGATCATGTAATCATGTCTCATTTGCATAAAAATACACAAGTGTCCTCTATCAAGTGTGTGTGTCTGTGCGTCACACACATAATATCCGACAAACACGAGGGATACACGCACATGATGAGAGTAGTATTCGTAGTGATAGGAGTGAGGGTAGGTTAGAGATGAGCAGAGTTAAGAAGTCAAAGAGCCCAACTGACTAATCCTTCCTGTAATGGTCTTCTTATTTCCACTAGGTCTTTCACTGAAGCAGAGGAAAAGAAAGAAGGAATAACCTTCAAACACACACACACACAGAATGTGAAATCGTAGATCAAGTATGGCTAGAATAATAATAATGATCTGTCAAGTGAATCTATGAATACGAGTGTTGCAAGTTAGTAAACACGAGGGTCAAATATTTATATTTGCGGATATCAAGATTTTAGGTGGATCACGCAAACACATACTCACATGCGGAAAGTAGGAATACGAAAGAGAGAATGACCTTAAATGTCTCTTCGAAAAGGGGTGACTCAATATTATGCTGTTTGGAAGCTGAATAAATGGCTTGGAAAACTAACTAACTAACTAATTAACCAACTCACTAACTAACTAGATATGATGTCGAAGATATGTGGCTCAGGTGGACGATTTTGATGTGGTTGTGTTCTCTGAAGTGGATAGTTAATTTGCGAAGCTGTGATTGCCCTACTAGACAACATCTTCAATTTGAAGTCAAAATGAAGTAAGCACTGGAGATGTTGCCTAGTAGGGCAGTGACAGATTTGCAAATTAACCGCCCAGTTCAGAGAACACAACCAAATAAAAATAAAATTACTAACTAGCTAACTAACTTACTAACTTGACATCTAACTAACTATCTCACTTACTAGTCATCTCACTAAATAACTCACTAACCAACTGACTGACTAACTCACTAAGCAACTCACTAACTAACTAACTAAATAACTAACTAGGAGACAAACAAACTCCATTCACCTTTCTATTACGCATCTTTCGATAAAGAACATCGACATCAAGAGAAGTTGTTTGAATTCTTCACATGAATGATGATATTAATTGTATCTCGTGTGACAAACACTCATTGCCAGTAATGACTTGATAACTGACGTCTTCATTGATCATCATTGTTGATCACTTTGAACCGATTTGTACTCTTCTCTTCTCGTGTGATTTCTGATGTATGAGTTGGGAAATTTCATCTATAGTAATGTGTGTGTTTGTTAATCGCTGACTGATTCATCTTAATACTAATCAGACACTTCTAGAAATTCTCTGGATTCACATTCAGTGTTTTCTATGTTCAAGTAGGTTTTGTGGAACTGTGAATCTCTTGAAGAAAATTGCGATACAAGCAATGATTACCCTACTCTGGAAACAGCCAACCAACCAGTTAATTGCTGTAAGACAGATAAAACCGAGATGTTCACAGAAGTATATGTATCAAGAGGATAGTGGTTGGGGATTGTCAGTTTGACCTTCAGCCAGCCTATAACAACAAGCATTTGAGAATAGAGCTCAAATACTCTCTGTGTCTCATTGGAAACAAGCGAAACGAGCTAGCTAGCCAGCTACCACTGCTGGTTGATATGAATGAGACACAACTACTAGTACTACTGATTGAAATTATTCAGTAGTATACAGTCGAATTTCAGCAAATATGCTCGCTTTCTTGATTACAGATCAAATTACCCATTGACATAAGAGCTCAATTCTCCACATGTCTGCCGGATTAAATTCCATCAAACATCTGAAACTCGATTAATGATTTCAGGAAGAAGCAGTCAGTATCAGTCTTTCTTTGTCCTGTCTGCTAACTGCACGTCCACACTCTTTCCCTTTTTGGGTTTCAACATCGCTCCCCGCCGCACCAAAAACTGACTTGATATAGTGTTATTTGTCTCGTCATATGTTTCTGTGATTTGAGTTGAACTCAATACATTGTTACATAATTTATGAGTTAATCATCATGGTATGCGTCTCTCATCTTTATAACGTAACTCCTTTACCATTGTATGCACACACCGACTTTTTTCAAACGTGAACTGCCTGTATAAACACTATATAAGCGTATTTTTCTGAGCACTGTTCACTAGGTTTGCAGTCTCCTGTCACTAACTGACATCATGTGAAATTTGCAAGCATGTTGAGGTGGAAATCTCAAACAACTTGCTCTTTGGTGCAATCAAAAATCTATAGATATCCTTCTCATGTGAACTCCAACTGCATATACAAATTTACATGCATCTGCGGGAGCAGTTACATTGGAAGGACAGAAAGAAGAGCATACTTACGATTTTCTGAACATGTACCAAAAAGCTTACGTCTAAAGGGAACAAATTCTTTAAACAGTGCCATCGCCAGGCATCTCCTCAACAGGGGTCATGAGGTGGAAATCGAGAAATCCTTCAAAATTATCAATAGACAAAGGAGCTCAATTCTCCTCAAGTTTGCTGAAGCAATTTCTATAAAACGCTTCAAACCAGATTTATGTGTTCAGAAAGAAGCAGTTGTTAGTGTTTCCTGGTAACTGGATGTCTTTATTCTCTACTCTTTTTACGTAATCTTTGTCTTTAACCTCACCCCTCTTTTTTTATTATCTGTAATATTGCTTGTTTCTTGTTTCTATGACGTGATTTGAACTCAGTACATCGTTACCAAATTTATTAGTTACTCATCATCTTACTCACCTCACGTCTCTATTACGTAACTCTTTTACCATTGTATGCATACATCCATTTTGTTTAAACTTGAACTGCCTGTGTAAAAACTATTTAAGCGTAATTTTCTGAGCACTGTTCACTTACTGTGGAACTTTCTGTCAACTGACAACATGTTGAAATTCGCAAACGTATGTTAAAACTATTCTGTACGTAAACCTCATAATTTATTTAGGCTGTAAGCAGCTGATGAGAAGCCGGCGAAATAAATGATGGTACCATATTATTCTGCACAAACCACTGTTGCATCTTCTTATTCTCCACACAAACCCCCACTGTGCTGTTCTTGCTTTACCCAAACAATGAAACAGTCGACTGCAAAGTGATACTGCTGTGCATCTTCTGGTGTTACACTGATCACAGTATCGAGAGAGAAATGATAGTTGCTCAGCTCCATGATTAATAATCCTTTGGGGAGAGCACAAACATACGCCAATGTGGAATCAACTGAACGGAAGGCAAGGCAAGCTTCTATTAATTTCATCAAGTCTGTGTGCAGATCAAAAGCACTCCCCAGCATGAAAAATGAGATCCGGATTTCAAACTCCAATGTCAAATCAGTGCTACTTTGTGGATCAGAGAATTTGTGCTTCGCCGCGTCATGTCACGAAGACCACTTCGAGCAAAATACACACCTTCATCAACAGTCGTCTTCGCTCACTCAATATCAGATCACCGGCCAGAAAACATCAGCAACAGGCAAGAATCTCTGGCAATGGACCTACGAAACAACTCAACACAACCCAGCAGGATCCATTTGTGCGTCGGTGGCACAGTGGTTAGGACTCTCGCCGACCATGCACATGGTCCGGGGTTCAATCCCCCGCCGGCGCACACCCGATATCTATGGTCGGCCTGAATTTGGGCTACCGATATCCATGCTGAAAATTCCACACTTGTACTGAAAATACGGTGTGGAATCAAGCTGTAAATCAAAATAAAATAAACAAATATGCAGGCAGAAATGGCGGTGAATTGGATTGGCCATACTCTAAAAAAACAAAGCACCAAGTGAGTGACATCACATATCAGGCACTCTCTCTCGATCGATTTGAACCAGAAGCAGAGAGGAGAGTTAATAGATCGTCAGTGTTAGGAAGACATGGAAGAGGAGGAGTAGGTGATGCGAAGAGGAGGTGAAAGTATGTGGGCAGATGTGAAATCAGGTGAGAAAATGTTGGCGGAGAATCCCGAACGTAATGGAGACGTGTGGCTGAAGCCCTTTGTCCCTGTAGAACTAAAGGGAGCAACTATACTACTTTTGGCCATTATTACCTAGCAGAGAAAAGTTTATGGTTAAATAGTTTAGCAATGTGGTTAAGCATCGGGAAGATACAAGGTGATAAATTTACATTATCGACAGCAGTTTGCATCAGTAATACAACCTGACAGCATATATATTTTCGGATGGCTGTAAGTTCCTGGTGAAATATAGGGCACCTTCAGGCTAAAAGATTTAAGGTTCGGTAGCAGTGGTGTTTTTTATTCACGGGTTGAGTTTGTTAGCCTCATGCCCAACCTTCCTTTTTTGCCAGTCTCATTACTAGTTTAGCGAGTAAAGTGGTGTGTAGGCTTGGGATGAAACCCTCAACCACCCCAAGGTTGGCGAGCATTCTACCACTGTTCCACTGACGCCAACATATATCTGGTCTCTGTGCAATCAATTTCAGTGTAATATACAAGTTCAAATTTATCTGCTACGTATTGCTTTTGAAAGACTGAACGTTTCGCTAAGCATTTTTATTAGAAAGTAGTTGCTAATTAGTATCATCCTCCTGGTCTTTTGTTTTGTGGTTTCAATGCTGTCATCACGTCAGCTGACTTCAGTGTAGTGTGAACGTCTGTAACTACATTAATGGGTAGCATGGGTCCAAATTTCTAGAGGGACAGGAGTTATTGTTTATGCAATCAAAATGTGCCTAAAATGTGATGAGTAATCAAAATTGTAACTTGGTTGGCGTGGGGTAGGGGGTGAAGATTGGTAAGTATTGACACGGATTGCGTAATATGAAATTAGGTGGTAATGGCGACATCTCTCAAAAAAATAATTATCCATCAGGTAGGAGGAGTAAATAAAGGGTTTGTTGAGAAGAAAAAGATATTACTAAGGCGCCATACAAAAATTCGAAGAACAAAAACAAGAAAACAAAACATCAATAACAATTTTGTAGAAGTTGAAATTATACCCAAAGTAGAAGGGAGAGGACGAGGCGACGGAGAAGTTTCTGCTTCTGTGTGCATTAATCGAGTATTTCTATCTGGATCGCTAAGTCCTTACTGAGCAATGCAAAGTTACGGAAACCTGCCATTTTCAACGGTAGGCTTCTTTTGACTTTGTAGATCACTTTGAATGGATTCTCCTTACACATACTGAGTGACCAGTGTTGACTATATATGTTCAACTGTAGAACTCTCTAGGGATTCACTGTTACGTTTCCGTAGTTAATTAAGCAGGATAATGTTCTCTGACTCCTTTAGATAAAACACTCATCGTGAGACCCATTTATCTCGCTCACTCTACATGTGCAAGTATATTGGTAGGCAGATACACACAGAAGAAGTCAAATGCGATAGTCTATCTTTGAATTTGTTGTAGAATACAATGGGCAGAAGAAGCTTGAGAATACCTTTCGTAATGTAGCAGCGGCAGGGAGTGTTCTTTTCAAAGCGTTAGATATTTTTCTCTCTGTAAGTTTACAGATATGCTTTTCTGACTGATATGTAATAACAAAGACGACACATAGGCACAGAAAGCTTCTCACAGATTGCCTGCAAACATCAGGTGTTCTTGTAAGTTCAAAATAAAGCAAAGGTATTTTACATACGTTCTCAATTTCAAAAGTAAACTTTGTAGCTGAATGACAGTTGTTGAATATTTGTAGTAACTGATGCAGATGGTGACCATGAACACCCATAATCCCTGAAATTGATTTTATTGCCTCAACAGTTTCTGTGTGTTCAAGGTGCAGCCGATTGATGAAGATGGTTGAAAAGACATAAAAACCTTAGGCTGTAATCTGTGGATGTCTCATCTTCTTACTGATTAGTCTTCGGGTGAAAGTGAAATTTGAGTATTATTCTACCCCACTTACATTAATTTGATTACAAAATAACACACGCTCACGCAGACATCTGCTATCTAACACTACAGAGCACAATTTTTTCATATTAACTCAATAATAACCAATGTAATCAATCATAAGAGGGAATAAAAGAACTCTCAATTGAGAAGTGAATTGCTCTTCAGGTGAGTTACCTGCTGGAAATTCAAAATCATTGTGATAGAATATATTCAGTGGACATTTTAAACAGCACTCAAATATGAACTTCAGTGATGAGTGGTTGTTTGCAAAAACTGTCACTACCAGAAACAGGAACACTTTATGAGTGTTGAAATTAACTTTAAAATGATCAAATTTAAGTGGATTTATGTGGTAAAATTGCTTTCACAAAAAAATCAAAGTGAATTCATTCCTCTTGAAGAGTGACATTAGAAATTAGTAGCGCTGTCTATTTTGCGTTTGCAGTTGGATGAATTTTAGATATAATTTCAAATGATTGTGAATTTGTTATCACAATCTCTTGCGTTCACAACTCATAGGTTAAAGGAATTTATTAAAAGACGGTTCCAGTGAAAAAGTTTTTACTTTTCGTCGAAGGCACCGTCAGTTAGGCCGATCATTCGTGTATGTGTCTAATAAATATGTGAGAAAGTTGCAGAACCAGTCCTGGTCAGAGGTTGAATTCACGAAATTCCAACTGCGCAGACGGCTTTCGATGTTTCCCAGTAAATTATGCTTCGCCACCCACCAGCCTACAAGTAACACTTTCCTGCAAGAAACTATCCAACCTGTATGGAAAAGACAAGTTTTCTCATCAGGCCAGTTCAGCATGCAAATACCAGTTCACTTGCTCCTTATAGAGCCGAGTACATTGGCTGTACCATGCGTCCACTTGTAGAAACGCACTCAGGACCGCATTATCCAGCTTGATAAGCCAAAGGAAGAATGCAAGTGTGCAAACATTTCGATAACAGAACATCTGGTGAACTCGCGACATCCAGCCTCCATTTGAAAAGTCCTTCAATGTCATAAACAAGATCCGATAAAACCTTTCAAAAAGAGTGAAATCAAGGCATCTAGGAACAGCTGAGGCACTGATAATCCAAAAGTGTAGACGTATACTGTGTGTTCAAACGAAATACGTCCGGGGAAACCGTGGTCTCCTCCGTTGTCACCATGAAAAGTCAGTCTCATCAATAATGATTAACATCTTATTTTTCTTGTGCACTTTTCCTGTTTATTTTCGTTATTTTTGCGATTTTAATTCCTATCTGCATTGGTAGATTTGTTATTTGGCTTTCTTATGTATGTTGCAACTTTCTACCTATTTCGTTATCACTACTCCTCTTTAATCCGTAATTTGTAGAAACAGTAAAGTTTTTCAGTAATTATGGTCATATTATATCTTTTCTACCTGATCTTTCAGACGATTACACTTTGTAATTTTATGAAATTGAACACTGACATGGAATAGTTGTGGAACTTTCTCACACATTTATTACGTAGATACATGAATGCACAGCCTAGTTTACGTTGACTTCGTCGAAAAGCAAAACTTCCTTCCCTGCAACCGCCTTTTTAACACTTCCTATAATTTTGAAATAATGGATTTGTAAGGATTGTTTGTGATTGGTTGGAGGGTTTCATCATGAGCTTACATCAGTTAGACAGCCATAGAAGTACCTAGGAGTACTGGGCAGCTGTTTCGTCACACTAGTTTTTGACTCTTTAGCAGGACGCTCGATGGTCTACAAGCTCGCTGGTCTTGTAACCAGGAGATCCTGTTTTCGAAATTCGTGGTGCGAGTGCGTACCACTGAAGAACCAAACTCAAACGAAGTCGAGACCACTGTCTTTAATTACTCACCTTAGCTAGTTTACCCGTGGTTCTCTAACTGATGTCAGCTCATGATGAAATCCTTCAACTAACTCCTGAAATCCACTGTCTCTTCCGACATTGGAGAATGTGAATAAGTTTTCTCAAAGGTTATTTTAACGTGTTGTGGTGTCAGCGCAAGGAAACCAATTTTTCCGTTCTACTGTATAACTGACCAGGAAACATTCTTCAGTTACCAACAATCACCAAAATACCCAAACAACAGCAAACCAGCAGTAATTTGCGATAGAACCTGTGACACTATTCAATAATATTATTGATAATTATAATATTAACAGCATATCAAATAGTCAGAATTACCTGAACAGTGTCGTCAGGTAGTTGTTCAGATCCCATGAGTGTTAACGAATAGAAAAACGCAAAGTTAAACCTTAAGTACCACTAACTTCCATCAACGAATGACCTTCAACGAGCCAATCACATGAATGAGGCATATTCTGGTTATGGAAAGCATACATATGTATGAAAAAATGCATAAAAACTGTAATGAAGTGTTACAGAGGATACCTTCCTCTCCCATGTGATAATAACATCTCACAGTTTAACATTGGAGGAGTATCAATGGAAAAGCTACACCATATCCTATGCATATCATTCATCGAAAGGTCTATAAATGGCACTGCTTTTCAATCCATTCATGGCTGTAATCCTGTTTCCTAATCTACCTCAAAAGCCTACGAAGGAATTGGTGTGGGTGGTCCCCTTGTAATGGGATCCACAAAATCATTGGAGTGGTTGACTCTGTGGTGAATATATATTCAAAGGATGACAAGGAGTTATAACAGTTTTGCACTCAATCATCTATGTGTATTACAGATCCTCGTGTCACAAGTCGAGTAATAATAGGTAATAAAGTATTTGACCTTCTCTCTGCCATCCTCTCAACGAATCCATTCTGCAAGGAGGTGTCAAATAAACCAATCACCCAACCATTGTTTGTTCACTCATGACCACTGTTGTATTTTTTCTACAATAAGACAGTTTCGTCCACGTGTACGACGACACATTCTCCTTCCACTAACGAAGTAATTCTCTTCATTTTCCATGACTCGATGTATCTGCACTACTGGTACCACTGAACAGTTGATATAAGCTTATTTACAGTTCCAGCAGCTGCCCATCTTACAGGCTGTTTTAAAACCCAGTAATTACAAATATACAAAATCTGAGTTAAGGACAAGTGGGAACTGGCACAAAATGTTCCTACGAATTATATTCGAATCATCAGCTTACCTTCCCCTGGCACTTACTCGTCTCAAACAAATTGCACAATGTTGCAGATGTCCATCAAACAACCTGCTAAAGATTTTTATGGTCATCATACATCCACAAGAACAAATCCTTTCTTTCCTATGCACTAATGGAAAACCTTATCATCACCAAACTGCAAGCGTCGGTGGCACAGTGGTTAGGACTCTCGCCGACCATGCACATGGTCCGGAGTTCGATCTCCTGCCGACGCACACCCGATATCTATGGTCGGCCTGAATTTGGGCTACCGATATCCATGCAGAAAATCCCATACTTGTACTGAAAATACGGTGTGGAATCAAGCTGTAATCAGAATAAAAAAATAAAAATAAAGGGTTACTATGTTAGCGCAGGCATTTGACTCGAATCGAACGGACAAGAACTTTCAACTCACCCGGATGAAATTCATTGAACCATTCAATTTCATTCGCTGATTGGTAATTAGTGATGCTGAAAGTTACTTCACCGAAAACCAGCCATATGAAGTCCCCTGAGAATCACTTAGAATATTCCAAACAAGGAGGGATCAGACCTGTGTCCACAAGTATCACATGCACACACACAAAAAAATTCTCACGGACAGTTCAGGATGACAATGACCGTGATTCACTCAAGCCAAATTGCTGAAACAGGGGAATAAGTACAAAGTTGGTTGAAACGTCCAAATAAGTACAAATATTTTGTTGGGTTAGTTTGCTTCAGGAGGGGATTTTCCAAACAGTTCAGATCCGTTACAGTTCCCCCTTCATTTTCTTCAGAATCACAATGAGACAGCATCCCAACCTCAGGTGAGAAAAGAATGCAAAATATTTTTCTCTTACTGTGTGTGACGATAATTCACGATGTTCGCTGGAAGAAACATTGAACAATGTTAGATGTTTTAATACTGACTCAAGATACCCATGAATGATTTCAAAGGTTGATGAATGGAGAAATCATCTTTCCGGTGAAGTTCTCCTCTTTAGATTCTACACATAGGTATGTATGACCTGAATCATCAAAGAAATGACCTTGTGAAACAGCAATAAATAACACTGAGTCAATCAATCAATAGTATCGAATGGTGATTACAGTTCACTGAAGCATCATCAGAAATTCGCCTAGTTAACTAGCTTGCTATTTTGCTAGCCAATAGTGGCTGTCTGCACCTGTTTCCTTTCGCATACACAAACAAACGCAGATTCAATTCACACTTATGAATTCGATAGTCAGGAAGGGGCGCTTTCAATGTTAAATTGTAGCGTGAAAAGGAAAGAAGATGGGAAGTTAAACACACTAGTGTTCACAGAAAACCTACGCATTCACACCAATATTTGGACTTCCGATCATCCCACTCTACTTTAGTAAAAATAGGATTGATGAAATATTTAAGTGACAGTAGGGCATGAACACCAAGTAGAAGCAAGGAAAATCTAAAACAAGAAGTGATTCAAATGAGAGAGGCTTTGAAACCTGATAATGAGCCTGATAAATTAGTCAGGAATTATGTAGAAAATGTAAAAATAGAATAAATTATCAGAGTAGTGATAGTGATGATGACAATAATATTGATACTATTGACAACATGCATGTCAAACGTGCACAGGATAACGAGAACAGCAGCAATGAGGAATTTAAGTCATCAGTTGCACTCGCACACAAAGATGGAACCTCGACAACCTTACAGTTGAGAATTCTTAACAATGCAGGCAGGAATGAAAGTGACTAGCATTCAAACTCACAAACTCAGTTAGATACAAGCTTTGTCTGTTAAAGGAACCTGTCTATGTAGGCGAATGAACAAACCAATTTAGTTGTCAGATCAAATTCATAGGTAAAAGCAGTAGAACAGGGTCAGTCACTCAGGCAATCAGACTATCGGAGCGCAAAAACTAGCAAAATCTAGATTAGTTGACCCTAATAAGGCAGGAAATCTGGAAAATATTTCAGCTATGCTGCTCACTACATGCAATTACACCCAATCATACAACGCACGACGACGGGACAATATGACAGTTCTAAAATCGAATGTAAGAAGGTTTAGGGAGAGAATGATTACGGAAGCTTGATTTATCTAGTCAACTGAGAACGCATGAAATGAAATTGAGACAACACCTGTCCTAGATATGTAGACGATTCTACAACCAAATCTATGACAACATATAGGAAGGAATGAAGCAAACTATAAAACGGAGGAATCAAAGTTGCGTATTTATAATTGACGATGATGACAATGATGATGGCATGATTATCATCAATCAATATATTATGCTCGAAGCTTTGACTCCCAGTGGACAAGAATACTGTTTCACTTACTCTGATTGTGCGTGTGTATGACATATCTAATATTATAACCAAATTATTCTGGAGCTGCATAGTACCACCGCAGCGCTGAAGTTTAACGGACATGTTGTATTCACATCAATTTTCAGCTGTTAAAACAGCTCAGGATAAGCTTCCTCTGCAAGCAAAGTGATTTATCCAACTCATCAAAAGATCTCTTTGACTCTCTCGTTTCATCAGTCGATTAGCCAGGCAGTTAACTCACATGTACGTAAAAACAAAACTCTTCAATCCTGAAGGATATTCATACCATCACATGTGTCACAGTCTTCATTGGTGGATAGTGTCAGCAACCTATTCATCACTCTACTCATAAATCTGTTTTGCTCATAAAGAAAACATCTAAAGATTGCTGATTTATGCATTATCATGTTCAATGTATGAATGAAATCCGTTTGTTTATCTGCATTCATTTATGACGAAAGAGAGAGAGAGGCATCTCTGTCTATTATTTGATGATTTATTCATGGAAATCATTCATGAAATTGATTGCACAGAGATCAAGGGAGAGAGAGAGAGATAGAGATGTGAAAACTCTGATCCATTCTAATGGGATAATGATAGTGATAATGATGATGTGATGAAGTTTGAATTCAATTCAGTCTTGTCTGAAATGATGAAGTTGAGGCGAATTGAACATTGAAGATGCGGGAAACATACAGTAGGCTATTTCTGTCCGTCTGTCTGTCTATGTGTCTCTGCCACTCTCTCCTACGCACTGTCCTTTTTTCGTTTTTTTTCTGATTTTGTTGAAATTTTGTAAAAATGAGAAATGAAATGAATTCACACGCAGCCAAGTCGAAAGGGAATTTACAATCTGTTGCTGACTAGTGAATATCTACAGGACGAAATAGTCTGTATACACGCTGCTGGTGATGGAGCATCATCAGTGGGGTCCATTGGGTGACTTTGACTACTAGTGTTCACTGTGAATCGAGAATTGTTAGCAGTTGGAATTCATGGACTAGGTGGTGGATTGGGCGACAATAGGTGAATGTGTTCTGACTGGAACTACATGACCTAGTAGACAATGGGAGAATACTAAACTTAATGCCCTGGCTAATCTGTCTTAATCGCACGTCAACAGAAAAAATGACTGCAAGTTGGTAAGACAGCTTGCATTATCTCAAAACAACAGTCCAGCTAAACGTTTGACAGCACTTACGTATACAAAGATGTTTACAAAGACCTTGAGAAGCAATAATGCCGACGATAAATTAAGACAATGAACAACCAATAGAATTTCCAAGGTCATAAGTAGTAGTGTGAGAGAAAATTAGGTCATAAATCAATAAATGTGTGGGGTGAGGGAAATACAAACAGACATGTGAGACGGACATGTAGACAATTACGTCTAAATATCAGAAGCCTTAACAGCCTTCCCTTAAAACTCGAAGCTCTTTTGTTCAAACCATATTGCCAATGATACACAAACTAGGTCGACTGAAACAGCTGTCCAGTATTCCACATTGTTGTTCACTGTCATTTCCTAAATGATATCAATCAATTGGAGGCCGAAATTGAAATTTTGTACGCGTTCCACTCCCTTATGATGTAAATAGCTGGTTCACGCCGAATATATATCTCTTCAAAACAGCGTTACCCTCAATTCTCAACAATTAAACACTTGATCAGACATTCTTTGAAATTCGCAAAAGAAAACTAGTTGATTCTTTTCATTGGGATTTAGTTTTACTCAATTGAAAAGAGGAGGGGATAATAAAAAGACGATTGCGGCGAAGAGAAAGTTCTTTTGTACGAAGGCAACTGGGCTGTATATTTGTGTGTTTATAATGAAGGTGTGAGTAAGTTCCAGAAACAATTCCGAAGAAAGGTCAGGTGAACTCCAGATCACACTATTCAGCCTGGCTAGCAAAGGGATAAATCAGAACATCTGGTGAACTGAAGAGATTCAGATCGATTCGAAAAGACCTTTAAAGTCATCTGGAAGATCGGATCATACCTGTCAAAGGTTGTGAGATCAAGGTATTTGAGTACAGCTGAGACACTAGCGATCAAGAATTCGCTGCCCACGATATGTATCCAAAAGAAATATGTCCAAACTTTGTCATGACCGAGGCCATCAATAAACAGTCAATTATCGCAATAGTCATTTTCGTATTACACCTTACTTACTGATCCTACTGTAACAACTGAAGACAAGGGCCAGGCAACAGATAGTTTATTAAGGAAAATCAACACATATTTATGGATTTTAATGTACATTATTGTAGATTATTGTTAGTAGAAAACACAGTCTTTTGATTGGTTGTTTCTCAAAGAAAGTTAATCTTGCATCTCTCTGTGGCTGTGCCAGATCATCCGTATGATAAATGTATCCACCTACGCAAAGACTTTGTTCACATTCTCTCACCACCAATATTGAAGACATAAATATTGACGTCAGTTACCGTCTACCAGCTCTCACCAAAATACTATCATTTTATCCCAGTGTCGACTGAGAATTAATTTGAAAACTGCTTCAAAACTAGGTCGTGCAGTGTTCCAAGTCTTTATCAACCTCATTCAACAGCTGGCTGGCTAAATGACAATGCCACATGTCATCTGAACCACAGGGGGAAACTCAGTGTGGTGTTCGAAATGGAGACAGCAGTAAGTCAAGATGGCTGGCTGGCTGCCTATTATAAAAAACGACGATATCCGTAACTGTGGTGGATTGAATTATGCGTGAGAATGTGCACAAGGAGTGAGTGAGCGACTGGGTGAGAAGACAGGAATACTCTGCACTGAGCATCAAGAAGTCTCTAGAAGATCTGGACTTCGCATGTGGATGAAATATGGCGTTGAATGTTACACAAATACAAGCTTGAAGACTTGCAGGCAGGCGAGGAATGGCAACAAACTGGTTGAAAAGGCTGGCTGGCTGGCTGATTGGCTGGCTAGCTGGCAACGAAGACAGAGCTGACTTTATCCGGGCGAACATTTGGAAGGTGGAGATAACCAACCAACCACCATCAACATCAATATCAACAACAACCAGCAAAAGTCAAAAACAAACGAAGAAAGAGGTTGACAGAAGTTACTTCCTACCTCCACTTATCTAGTCTAGGAAGCCAGCATCGATTCAAACACAGGCGGTCGGTGCATATGAAGATGTCAGTCATTCACTAAGTCAGAATCGGAGAGACAAGAGAGATACGCCTCCGTCAACCTGAAACTCAGCATCATCAAAAACAAGATTCGAATTCTGTTCGACACAAATATTAGTAAAGTCAGCCAGCCAGTGAGTCAGTTCTTCTATATTGGTCAGGAACTTGCACTACGCGTGCGTCACGGAAAGTATTTCCAGCACACAGCTGAAGGCTCTCATCAACAGATTTTCAATTCGCTAGCTGGTTGGCTCCATGCTGAAGATCAAATGGACAAGCGGAGAGAATTAGTAACAAGAAACGAATCAACATGTGAGAGCCGATTGCTCAACAAATATGTAGGAGAAAAGGGATATTGATTGGCTGAACATATGTTGAGGAGACTGTGGAATAATATCTCGCGCAATGCAGAACATCGCTCGAGTGGAATCATGGACTCAGCTAAAGTGGACAGCGGAAAACCGAAGAAGGTGGAGATGTGTCGTTGAAGGCGTCGGTTCCACTAATAACCCAAGGAATAATAATAATAGTTAATAATACATTTATCCTATAATACTGTTTAAAACACTTTGTAATTTTATCCATCTGACCCTTGACCCGGAATATTTCTGTAACCTTCCTACCCATTTATTAAAAAAAATATACAGAAGACAAGTAGTTCAGCGAAGAGTCTCTTTTCGGCAAATTCATTTTCATAGCTGTACAATCGCAAATATATATGGTTGTTTTGTATGTGTGTGTACATTAAATTTGTCAAACGGAAATACAATTAGTAAGTTCAGGTGAATTGAATGTTTATGTAAGAGGGTAGTAACAAAAGTGATGAGTTGTCACAAACGATTGTTAAAGAACAACATTTTGTCAGACAAAACCTCCCACTTCGTCCAACTCTAGGTATGTCCCGTTCCCCGTGCCATCCAATAGCGAAATGGCTACCTGAAATTTTAGAAACTGTACGAAAACGAAGACTGTATTTTCTACTAACAGTAATCTACAATAATGTACATTAAAATCCATAAATATGTGTTGATTTTCCTTAATAAACTATCTGTTGCCTGGCCCTTGTCTTCAGTTGTTACAGTAGGATCAGTAAGTAAGGTGTAATACGAAAATGACTATTGCGATAATTGACTGTTTATTGATGGCCTCGGTCATGACAAAGTTTGGACATATTTCTTTTGGATACATATCGTGGGCAGCGAATTCTTGATCGCTAGTGTCTCAGCTGTACTCAAATACCTTGATCTCACAACCTTTGACAGGTATGATCCGATCTTCCAGATGACTTTAAAGGTCTTTTCGAATCGATCTGAATCTCTTCAGTTCACCAGATGTTCTGATTTCTCCCTTTGCTAGCCAGGCTGAATAATTTAAATGAGTAGTAGTGTTGTTGTGAATCATTGATATCTACCAGGAGTGGTAGCTGGCTATCCAGCTCGTTTCGCTTGTTCTCAATGAGACACAGAGAGTATTTGTGCTCTATTATCAAGCGTTTATTATGATAGGCTGTAGGATACACTCAGCCTCCCCACGATGCTGTCGATACATATACATCTGTGAACATCTAGATTGCTTCTCTCTTACAGCATTGGACCAGTTGGTTGGTTGTCTCCAGAGTAGTGTGATCACTGCTTGTATCGCAATCTTCTTCAAGAGATTCACAGTTCCACGAAACCTATTTGAACGGAGAAAACACTGAATGTGATGCCAGAGAATTTCTAGAAGTTTCTGATTGGTACTCAGATGAATCAATCAGTGATTAACAAACACACACATTATCAGAGATGAAATTTACCATCTCATACAGCAGAAATCACATGAGAAGAGAAGAGTTCAAGGTGGCCGACCATGATCATCAATGAAGACGTCAGTTACCAAGTCATTACTGGCAATGAGTGTTTGTCACACGAGATAGAATGAATACCGTTATTCATGTCAAGAATGTAAACCAATTCTCCTAATGCCGATGTCCTTTATCGAAAGATTCGTAATAGAAAAATGAGTGGAGTTTGTTTGATTCTTATTTAGTTATTTAATTAGTTAGATAGTTAGTGAGTAATTTAGTGAGATGACTAGTAAGTGAGTTGGTTAGTTAGATGGCAAGTTATTTAGTTAGCCACTTTTGACTTCCTTTTGAAGAATGGCAATGAAGATGTTGCTTCGCAAATTAACTATCCAGCTCAGAGAACACAACCACATCAAAATCATCCACCTGAGCCGCATATATTCTCTATCATATCTAGTTAGTTAGTTAGTTCGTTAGTTCGTTAGTTAGTTAGTTAGTTAGTTAGTTAGTTAGTTAGTTAGTTAGTTAGTTAGTTAGTTAGTTAGTTAGTTAGTTAGTTAGTTAGTTAGTTAGTTAGTTAGTTAGTTAGTTAGTTAGTTAGTTAGTTAGTTAGTTAGTTAGTTAGTTAGTTAGTTAGTTAGTTAGTTAGTTAGTTAGTTAGTTAGTTAGTTAGTTAGTTAGTTAGTTAGTTAGTTAGTTAGTTAGTTAGTTAGTTAGTTAGTTAGTTAGTTAGTTAGTTAGTTAGTTAGTTAGTTAGTTAGTTAGTTAGTTAGTTAGTTAGTTAGTTAGTTAGTTAGTTAGTTAGTTTTTCAGGCCATTTATTCAGCTTCCAAACAGCATTATATTGAGTCGCCTGTTTTCGAAGAGACATTTAAGGTCATTCTCTCATTCGTATTCCTACTTTCCGCATGTGAGTATGTGTTTGCGTGATCCACCTAAAATCTTGATATCTACAGATATAAATATTTGACCCTCGTGTTTACTAAATCGCAATACTCGCATTCGCAGATTCACTCGACAGATAATCATAATTATTATTATTTTTATTATAATAGCCTTACTTAAGCTATGATTCAACATTCTGTGTGTGTGTTTGAAGATTATTCCTTCTTTCTTTTCCTCTGCTTCAGTGAACGACCTAGTGGATATAGGAATAACATCACAGATATGATTAGTCAGTTAGGCTCTTTGACTTCTTAACTCTGCTCATCTCTAACCTACCCTCACTCCTACCAATACGACTACTGCCCTCATCATGTCCTTGTCTCCCTCGTGTTTGTTGGATATTATGTGTGTGACGCACAGACACACACACTTGATAGAGGACACTTGTGTATTTTTATGCAAATGAGATATGATTACGAGGTCTCAAAGATAACCCTAATTAAAAAACGGTTATTCTTTTTTCTCTTAATGTGATTGAAGAGGATATCTCTCCAACTCAAGGAGGAGGAGGAGAAAAAATCATGCGTAACATGGTGTTCAATCAATAATTTTTATTTCGATTAGAGATCAACTTATTCAGTATTCAGCCTCGTCTTTGCCTAGAGGGACATTGGAGTATTTGAAATCGTCCACGGGGTATGTATTATATACGCATACAGGTGGCTCAAGAGAATGACAATCAACCAATGAGTTGAGCCGATCATGTAAGCGCGTAATTTAAAAGTCTAACAGTTTTATGGAAGGTAAAGTTCGTATTAAAAATAGGAATTTTTTCACAAAAGATGGTTTGGGTATTCCTTTTTGCGATGATCTAAACACAATACTTGACATTTTTGTGGATATTTCAACTGACTTTGAAGTTATTATCAGTATTCATCGGAGACTTTATATCACTGTTGTGACGTTTGCACATCAGTGTACATTGGCTTTAATCGTCCATTGTAATGCTTCTCTCTCTCTGTGGTTGTTTAATGATGTTGATGATGTGTTGTTGTACGATGTGATTTAGTTTGCATGTGTGAAGGTGATTGTGACATTTGATTGTTTTTGGTGGGAACTGTTGGTGTGTGATTCTTCCCTAACGAACTTTCCATCACAACCTTGTTTGGAAGCTATCCTTCAACAACACATTGCCACATTTTCTGTCATCATCTTCAGCTGGCTGGTCCTACGATTGGGCATAGTCTCTCATCTTCTCCTCCCTCAAAATCACACGATCTCCTCCGTGTCACCATCACACTGAACATCCAATTGTTCGTCGCTTCCCATTCGCATTCCGCTCACGCTATGGCCTGCATTGTACGCCATGTCATTTGACAGTTTCCTCAATTAATGCCCAATCCATCAACCTATATTTTCTCTTACATATTTGTTGAGCGATCAGCACTTGGTTGGCTTCTTCCCAGTCAGAGTTTCGTGTGAATAATTCTTTCTGACCGGCCATTTGATCTTCAGTATGGAGCCAGTGAAGGCAGTTATTGATAAAAGTCTGCAACCGGTTAAATTTTGCTTCACTAATTTTGTGCTACAGTCCATGTTTTGTATTGCGACAGTTACCTTGTCTTGTCTTCTGTGCTGCTGTCTGACGGTACTGTAGAAGTCATTTTGCGTTTTTCATGTTATTATTACTATTAGTACTACTGAATAGAACCACGTCGGGCTATAGAGGAATAATTGTATTTTGCTGTCTTTGCACTCCTTTATGATTGTGAGTTTTTTGAAAATTTTGCAGTAGGACGCAAAGGTTGGATTCCTGTGTCCAGTAAATAACGAGTTGGTTTTCGTTGCTATAGTTATACAGGATAACCTTCTCTTATGTGGTAGACGGAAATCTCCCCACTCCTTCTTGGAGCCTTTTATCTAAATCTATTTATATGCACAGTTTCATCCAGATGGCGTATGTCATGCTGTCTCATGATCTGTCTACTGCCCTACGGTAGTCATAAAGTTGAATAACAGGAACTACATGCCTTCTCGGGCAGATTTTCCACACTGACAGTTTCGACGCCTGTGCACACATCCATCAGTAGCCACTGCAACTGTTTGTAAAGAGACAACGCCTCCACATCGACATGTTCTATCGCTTATCATTAGTGAAATTTGAGCTCTTGGGTGAATTCACCATGTAAATCACGTGGAGAATTGATGTGTGCTCTTATTTACTGCGGGCTCATGTGATTGGTTGATAGAGCCTCATCAAGGTTATTGTTGTGGACGTTCGCTTGGGCCACTTTACTGTACAGTAACCATGATTGCCTGTCTCTGCTCACATTTTCGGGACGTCAAAGTCATTCTGAAAATATTTATATTTAAACAATATATATTGAACTACGAAATCACATGATCAGTGTGAGTTACTGTCTACTAACCAATAATAGGTCAACTCAAGCATTGATTTATAAAGATTTGATTGATTGGTTACAGGATTTTATCAAGAGTTGACATTGGTTAGAGAACCATTGGAAAACCAGCTGGGAGTACTGCCAGACATTTGTTTCTTCCGTCTTAGTTCGGGACTGGCTCTACATCAGTACGCAACCGCCAAAGTGGTGTTCAAACACGACTTATTCTGGCTACAAGGCGAGCTAGCTCATAGACCACTGAGCAGCCACTCATTGTGACTCAATCCAATGGCCAGCCAGCCCGTGAATTCCACATCGTGGTTACGAGCTACGGTGGATGTATACTGATGAACATTTCCAAACAAGAACGAAACAGCTATTCTGTACTCCTACCTGATTTTTCCAATGGTTCTGTAACCGATGTCAGCTCCTTATGAAATCATCCTGTAACCAAAAAGGAATTTTATTATGCGATTTGTGAGGATAGTGATCTGTGTTACAGTATATAGAAAAGGCGGCTTGAGATTTGATTGGTCTCAGGTTTGGTAACAGTTTTATATCAGTCAGAGAACCACAGTGCGCAACCACTGGAGTTGGAACCATCAACGTATTCCTCACAAGATTAGCTCGTAGACCACTTTTCAACCACCGGTAACCAATTCACTGACTTCAGATGAGGTTTAGGTATAGACTTATGTTTTGGATTAGGGTGAGGTATGTGTGATCAGTCTTAGGCTGAGGTTTAGAAGTATGGTTACGATTAAGGATGGGATGATTGGAATTTTATTACCTGGTATTTTTCCAGTGAACAAAATTTCGGTGATTGTGACGTTTATTCATATTTGTTTTTGTAGTGAATGACCGCAATTTTTATACCCCCAAAATGCTATGATAAAGATTGATGAGCTCGTGGTCAGTTGCGAACTCGCATTCATTGAATCCCTGTTTATCACCTTTTTCGATATCATAATGTTCGTGAAAGATAGGCCATTCATTACTGGTTATTCTCATCCATTTCACGATGTGGCTGTCTATCTGTAAGAATGACAAACATTTTTTAACACATTTCAACTTCGAATTGTTGATATGAGATGGTCAGAGGCAATCAACAGGAAGCCTTGGACCCACGTGTCGTGATAGTTGGCACTCACCAGTCAGTCAGCAAGGCGTGTATCTGAAAACTTGAGGGAACCCATATCCCTTCTGAGAATCGAATCCGCGTTAACCAATCAGTGCTGCAGTGAGTCAGAGACGTTGGCATTGAGCTATTCAGGCTGGCTGGCCATTGACCTCCTGTAGTACTGACTGTATTGGTTGCCTTGATTTAATACCAGTAACTAATGTGATAAATACTCGTTCAGGATTACCTCACGATTTAAAGAAGATTCAATGCTCAACGATCAAGTGTGGTATTTCTGTGTGTTTGTGTACACCAGGAGGGTTTCAATTCTAAACACACGGGGCTACACGATGTTTATGCTTTTTCTTATTTTTGCTTCATTAGTCTACCTTAGTTAGTAAGTGATAATATCTTGCCCAAAACTTCCACCAGCAGCGTCAGTTCTTACTGAATAGGGACTTTCACCAACATCTGACTTCGCTCAGTACTACTCAAGACCAGATGACCGGCCAGTAAAGATCAACAACAGGCAGTGATCTCTGGCAATGAACCAACGAAACAACCAAACACAACCCAGCAGGAACCGATTGTGCAACAAATATGCAGGTAGAAATTGAAGTGGATTGGATTGTGGCTGTACTCTAAGAAACTAAACCATCAAGTGACTAGTGACATCACACACCAGGCCATCACTCGAATGGAACATGAATATGAGGGAAGTGGCGATTCAGTTGGTGTGACTGAAGTCCTTTGTTCCTCTAGGAACAAAAGGAAATACTACCGGTAAAAAGTAATCATTAGCTCACCAGTAGACAGCACGCCAACTACATAGAAGCTTCATGGGTTTGATCACCGAGCAAATCAACCGAAAACCTTGTTAAACCAGTAGGAAGGCTGATAAAGAGGGAAGGTTATGCATGAGGTGATCAACTCCAACTTTTAGTAAAATTAACACTGCTGATACCGAAACTTTAGGCCTCTAGCTCGAAGCCCATGACTTCTTATATAACTCATTAGACGTCATAAAACAATAAATTTCAGGTTAGGCTTTACATGCGATCTACGTTTTAATTCAACGGAAACCAATTTCTACACTGGATCGATGGGTGGACAGAGCTTATCGATAGAGAAAGTAGAAATTAAAAGACACTATGACTGCTTTTCTAAGCTATCATCATCATCAAGAAAGTAATTAAAATATTAAGTGGAGGTGGAGGAGTAGGAGGAGGGAGCGAGAAGGTGTAGGGAATAGGAGAGTTTCTCCTCCTCTCCTACTTCATCTTCGTCTTCAACTGTCTGCTTGTATCCTTGTTTGCCTGTTTGTTTATTTCTGTTCAGCAGGGAGTCATTCTATCGAGTAACTCAGTGAACTAGAAACACACACAACACAGAGCAAACAAAGCATGACGTTTCTATTTTTGATGATGATGATGAAGGTGAAAATGTTCTGACACATTCAGTGTTTTGAATTATTTTTACAACAAGAAAACAACAAAAAATGAACTTTAAAATAAAAGTGTTATCACTACTGATATTGTTTGTTATTAGTAATTATAATAATAAGAAGAAGAATAATAAGAATAATTATAACAGTAGTGATGCTAATAAGGGGAATTAGGTCAATCAGAGAGCGAGATAGATAGTGAGAGTGAGAGAGAGAGAATAAAGATCAAGGTCTATGATCGCTTTTAGTCTCTTTCTAATATAAGGCAGACTAGAGTTGGATGAATCGATCCATGCATGGATGGATTGATGGATGGATGGATGGATAAATGGAGGAAGAGAGGCAGACTAAGACTAGATAATTACTCAGTCACTATCAATATAATGACCTGAAACACTCAGGAAGTAAGGCCGTATTATGCTTCATTATCACGATGATCAATATTCAACTCACACTGATAATAATCATAAATATAGTAGTAGTACTAGTAATGATTGTGATGTGGACGAAGATGATGATGGTGGTGATGTTGAGATGGAGTGTTGCGATGACATGAGACACTTTCAACAAAAGTGCTCATGTTTGCTTGCTTTCTCTTTCATTTCAATTTTCAATTTGTTTGTTAATTTTTCATTTCAAACAAAGTGAGTGAGTGATTGGGTAGTGAGGTAGGTGGTCAGAACATACACTGAAAGAGGAAGGAGTGAAGTCATTTTCTGTTAAAAGATACGTAGTAGACACTTTCGTTATCTGCGATAATAACATAATTCTTGACGATTATGTCTTGTTTGCTATCAACAACTGTCGTCCTTCCCAACAATTCACCATAGAAAAGGAATCTGAACGAAGTATTCCCTTTCTTGACGTAATGACAGATCTCTCAAAAGATCCATCCGATGGAAGTGTACATGGAATGTATTACTAACAATATTTTATAATTGGGTGTCTATCTCCGGGAAAAAGAACCTAATTAATCCACTCTTCTTCCGGATGAGAAACATTTGTACTTCTGATTACGTTGACTCAGAACTTGAATTCCTACAAGCCATGCAGTCGCAGAAGGTGGGCACTCTAACTGATTTATCAACAGAAACACGAAAGATAAGCAGCTCAAACTGGTCACCGACTCAGTCGCAAAGAAAACCATATTCATGAATGGAATTCGGAATTCAAAGGTGATCAAGCTGCAAATATGCTCAAGAAATGTCTCTCTAAATCAGTCAGTAAGACGTTCTTTGCAGCGAAATTACAAGTGACGTTCACCAACTATGAGCTGTTCTCCATCTCTGTAAAGGATAATCTCCTTCATCTGGCTGCCTCTATGTGAATCTATCAGTTCATATGCTCTTGTGGAGCGAGGTACATTGGCCGTAGCCAGAGCATGCTTTCCACGCAGATACGACGGCAAATTCCAACAATGGAGAAATGAATGGTACGGGAAGTTCTACTTTAAAATATCTGAACGACTCCTGTCACACTACCAACCCTGAACATGATTTTAGGACCATCATCTATGGAATTCATGCTAGCGTCCCGGTCAGGTTTTCTTCGTTATAAACTTCTAAAGACAGTGGAGGCTGTGGCTTTTCTATCATGAATTTAAGCCAGACAGACCTCTTTGCGTACAAAAGAAGTATGTGCAATCCCTACTTGTGCCGTGGCTGTACAGCGATACACAATTGTTTATTTTGTTTAGTTAATCTATCTTGTGCGTCAGGGGAACAGTGGTAGCGTGCCCGCCAACCAAACAAGTTGTTTGAGGTTCAGTCACTGGCCAAAACACTGGTTTGCCCCGCTAAGCCAGTAATCATACTGGTAAAGGAGGAAGGTTGGTCACATTGGAAAAAATAGCACTGCTGCTACCGAAAATTCAAAGTTCCAGGTTAAAGGCGTCCTATGTTCCACTAAGAACGTGAAGGAATTAAAAAAATTTCATTTTTGTACATTTCGGCCGTTACTACCATTATTATCATTATTATTCTCATTCTGAATTGTTTCCACTTGTGACTCGTTTTATTCTAATTTCAGAATTTTTAGGCTGGCTGGCTCCATACTGAAGATGAAATGACCAGAGAGAATTAGTAGCAATAAACTCTGGATGAGAGTAAACCAACCGAGGGCCGATTGATCAACACATATGTAATGGAGAATGGAGATGGATAGACTGAACATACCTTGAGGAGACAACCGTTCGAATGACATCACGCCCAATGCATGTCATTGCTGGAGTGGAATGTGAATGGGAAGCGACTAGCGAGTGGGTGTTCACTGTTAATGTGACATGGAGGATATCGTGTTGTGGTGAAGGAGTAGTGCATGTGAGATCATGGGGAATCGTGGAATCAGCCAGCTGATGAGGAGAGCAGAAAATACAGCAAAGAGGAGTTGTGTTAATGCAGCTGCATGTTTCACCCAGAACCCGAAGGAATAATAATAGAAAGATATTACGGTCCTGTGTCTGAACTATGGTGACCGCTGAAGGGTTCTCAACCAGAACCAGTGAGCTGATCAGTACCCGCCCCAAATGGTTTTCAATGGTTCTCTAACTGGTATGGATTTCTAGTCAAAGCTGAAAGAACGTTTTCGATTGTATGTTATTTAGTTAGTCGGTATTATCACTGGTAATCGAACATCTCTGAAGGATTTTAGTCCGTAAATTAGCCATGAAAATTAACTTTTGGGACTACTTCTCTTCAGAGGCGTTTTTATACGAAGTAGTTAAATCGAAGGCAGAACAATAACAACGACCAAAATAAATTAAAGTCGAAGAAGACTCACCAGATTTTTCTCAAAGTTATCTGCTGAAGAGTCTACAAAATTCACTGTATACACAGAACCACACAGAGCAGTAGTTATCGAATAAACCTCAGATGGATTGTCTGTTTCATCAGGATCACCTGTGGTTGAAATGAAAAACAATAAGGCATACAGATAGAGTAATTTGGATAACACATTTTAAAACACAGAGATCATGAAATGTAGCATCTGTGCAAAAAGTGAAACTTCTGATTTCTGAGTTAGGCAAACAAACTTGTAAGGACGAACACAATTGTTGTTCTGTTTGTCCAGGGTAAAGAAATACTATTTGTTTTCAACGACCTTATTTTCAAGCCAACTGTTGTTTAGCAGTCGGTGGTACAGTGGTTAGGACTCTCGCCGACCATGCACATTGTCCGGGGTTCGAACCCTTACCGACACACACCCGATATCTACGGTCGGCCTGCAAATTTGGGCTACCGATATCCATGCTGAAAATGTCATACTTGTACTGAAAATACGGTGCGGCATCAAGCTGTAATCAAAAATAAATAAAAAATAAATTACGGAAAATGAGGTACTAGAAAATCCCCACTGAGCAATATTGCACATATGATGATACGATTAAAGATAATTAAAATGATGTACAAAGGTGAGGAGGGGTGCGGTAGAGTTGACTGAAGTGGATGAATTACAAAACTTTTAAAGATGACTAATAAATAATTGAACTGGTATAAAGATTCTGTTTAAATTGTAGGTCAGGGGTTGTCTGAAAAATTAACAGTACAGTGAGGACAACAACAAATACGGCGAAGATGAAGTGAAGTGGAATGAATTCAAGCGGTGAAATAGAATAAAATAAAGGAACGTTACTACGGTCAATTCAAGGAATAGGGTTGAACAAACCCTTTTTGAATGTATTATTTAAGGTTTTGTCCTTGTTCAGCTAGAGCTTCAGCTTTGCATAAATTGAGAGAACATAAACTTCTGGAATGGTTGGATTTGATCGTGTAAATAACTTTGAAGGATTAATGACGTCTCGGATGGGGTTGAATGACCCGACTGCAGAAGGTGTTCACAGATCGAAGACTTTGTCGTCCTTTTCTCACCTTTCATTCACCAAACAAGGTAGTGTTCAGATACGCGTTTACAGAGATAACGCTTACAACGTTCAGTGTAATCAGCTCCACACGAGCATGTGAATGAGTAGATGCACATAGAGGTGGACGCACATAAGCGGTAGTTTATCCTTGACGCACTGTCGAATCATATTTCGTCCAGTGAATACTCAGTGTAAGTCAGCTGCATAAAACCACCGTTTGATACATTTGGATAAATGTCTTTTAATTACTTCAGAAATATTGGCACAATTGAAAGCCACGCTTAAAAACAGTGTCTCCTTTGGCACTGTGATATGTTTGGAAGCGGTTTCTTTCGTGATGTTTCTGTCGATAAACCTTCAAGGACATCCATTATTGAAGAGAGTTGTGCTAAGGCTTTCTAATTCACTGTCGACCGTATCTATTCAGCATAGAGGACGAACAAGCCTTCTCTTCCAGCCTTGAGGTACGCAAATGTTGAAGTCAGTGTACTGACCTGTACAGGTTGGCTTTTCGTGGATCAACTTTTTCAACAACCCGTCTTTTTTTTTCCATCTAACATCACATCTAAGAGGTGAAATACGGAGTTCGAATCTTTTTCCATAGTGAAAAGCGAACTTGTGTTTCACTGAAGCCAGAGTGACAGCTGACAAATGACAGTTTACACAGATCGGAGAGGCAGTTTTTCCCTGTGGAAACTAGCACTATTCAGATGATTGAATTCGTTGTGTTCCCTGAGCTGGACGATGCTTTAATTGCAAAACTTTCGTCATCCCCCAACTGGTAAACATCTTACTTTAGCGCAAGTTTTAGAATAAATTGAACTCATTTAAATTCTCCATGAGTGATATGAATGTGTGTCTTGTTGACGACTGTACTTGACGCACTGACTGGCAGAATCTGTCGTTGAAGACAGATCACAAATACCATTGATTGATTCGGATGAGAAGTTGAAAACCACTCACAGGAATGCCAGTTGTGTTTGCTAACTGACTCTGAGTGATCGTTGAAGTAGACAGCCAGAAATCGGGTGTGGTTTGAACACATTCGGCTGTCTGAGCTGAGTCCTACTGGGTGTACCTATGGTGAAGTCAGCTCCAGATGATCGAAATGGCCGTCCATTGATTAGATTCGGCCAGTGAGGACTACGGGTTGGCATGAGTCGTATACATCAACTACTCTCGACTAATCAGTGGTTGACAATTTTCAATATTTCACTTAAATCAGAAGTAGAAATAAACAGGGAAATTTTACACTGGTCTCCACATTCAAACTAACTGCTTCCGACTTCCAAACTGGTTTCAGGTTGATGAAAGCGAATCTTGGCTTTCCGATTCTGACTGACGTTAACATCTTCATCCGTTCCTGCTCTCTGCAGTTGAAACGATGCTTCCGAGATAAGTGAGAGCAGGAAGAAACCACTGTTAGATCTCTCCCGATGGTGGTGATTGGTGCCACTTGTTGTTGTTGCTGTTGGTTGTTTGGTCGGTTGTCTTCATCACCTCCATCTCCACCTTCTCTAATTTCACCAGCAATCCTGACTAACATTGACCACTATGATTATAACGACAACTGATCACCTCTTCGACTACTCTCATTGATGAAAACATACTTGTATACAAAGTGTGACTGTACACAGTTGAAAAAGACGGACATGAATCTGTCACCAAAACCGGCCTCTTCTCTCAACTACATGTGTGCATGTGTCCTATTGACAAGAATGTCACCATAACAAAATACCAATTACAAGCAGAATTAACTTAGAATAACACTAGAATGACCATACTACTGAATCCGTAGTCATCAGTAGTAGAATAAGTCTATCTCTTATTTATTTTTCCAATCGTTATAATCCCTTTCTATAAGGATATTTTCATTGTTTCCCATAGAGGCAATAAAAAACAGCAAAACTAAAATATCCGCCTATTACATACACATGAATGAGTTGCATTCATATTCCATGTATTCATTTCTAAGTTAAGGGTAGGGAATACATGCTCATGTACTCTGTCAAACACACGCACACGCACACACACACACAGACAAGTACAGACACAGACATTTGTATTTACGGATCGATTCACAAACACTCACTATTACTACTCCTACGAAAACTCCGGCTAATACCTAAATAAAAATGACTAGTTTTCAGATATCAATAGTATGTCTGAGTTTTTATTATTGTTATCACTTTCATCATCAGTTTTCTTCCCCATCCCCCTTTTTCATTATTCAAATTAACTTTGACTCTTGTATCGTTTGAGTTTCTTTCAACTGGAAAATATTGAACATGTCTCAAACTTGAGTTGGAGAGTAATTTATGGTCATATTTATACACAAGGAATATTTGCAAGGATGATTCGTCTGAATGTGAGAGATAAGCTACCACTGTTGACCAACCTCATCAATGTGCATCTGCCAATTGACCCGCTCTACCCTGTGTAGCTGTATGCGTCGGCCGTCCACTCGTCCAGAGTCATGGTTTTATAAAGGAGAAAACAGACCCCTAACACACGCCGCACCAAATCTATCTACTTGGGAACACTTGGTCGATTCTGTACACCAAGCAAAACCGCTTATCACAAAGAACTTCAAAGTTGTCTACAGAATGCATGAGAATCTTGTTTAAAAGTGGTATGAATCAAACTCCTTCAAATCCTGTAGAGGAAATGGCAATTCGTCATATGTTAAGTCCTCAACTCCGCATGATGGAGAAGAATTTTGTTCAGTCATGAAACAGTCTACAGTGGACCTCATTTACCTCAACACCACATACGTGATTTCTGGTTTCGTCTTTTTCTTGCTTGTTTGTCTCTTAGTCATATAATATTTTCTTCCCCCGCACCACCTCATTACCTCTTTTGTTGACTTGACTTTCAATCAATTTTAATTTTAGCTGAGCTCTACTCAAATGCATCAGTAATTAGATGACGTCACTCAACTTGCTTATTCAATCTTATTTTAGTTTCTAACCAATTCACGAAATCTGTTATTTAAGACTTATTTACTATTCTAATGTGACAGGCACATCTTTGGAAATATTCCCTGTTGTTGCTAAGACAGCTTACTATGCAATTTAGCATGCGTGTGATTTTGCAGCTTGAGAATAATATTGATGGAAAGAGGAGTGCAACTCTTCGGTGACCACCTTTTCTGTTATATGACTCATTGGGAACAAACATGGTTTATCACTTCGACCATCTCATATCCTGACGGTTAGTCAAACAATTTTAGCCTCTACATACTGAATTTGTGTAACACAGCGTTAACGACACCTTAGAATTTCTTGAGAGGACAAATATTTAATTAGTTAAATCATTCCGGACTAATGTTACTTTTACTTCCTAGCAATTACTCCTTGTGATCGTGGAAAATTATGTTCAAATCTTTAGTGTAATGTAATTCATATTTTTCATCGTTAAGGTTGTAACCAGCTGAGAAGAATCCTGGAAATAATTAAACATGAGCTCATATTACCCTGGTATAATTGTTGTTCTTGCTTTGTTCAAATATTTAAGTGTTGACAATAAATTCATGATATCACTTGACGTATCTCCCTTATTCACCAATGTGTACCACTTATGAAAACAGTAGACTTTGTATATGAAGAACGTATTAGACGAAACATAAATGTCAGCATTCCTATATCTCATATATAAAAAAGCTTCTTTCGAAGTGCACTCTGAATCCTCACAAATTGCTGGTGTGGCAACGGAGTCACACCATTAGGAACAATCCTAGCCGATATTTTGCTTGCAAAACTAGAGAATGTGCCTTTGAAAGATGTAACTGATGAACTGGAATTCTACTGTCACTATATGGATGACTGATGCATTTTCAGTTACAAAAATGAGGATGAACCGAAGAACACCCACTGAAAAATTCAACGAGGTTCATTCTGAAATAACTGTTACCATGGAGAAAGAAAGAGACTCTAGTATTTCATTCCATAGACGACGTCCTGATGACTAGAAAAGAGGACGGTACAATTATTGGAAGTGTATATAGAAAACCCACATTAACTAACTTTGAGTATACTCATTGTTTCAGCAATGTTCCTTTGAAACTAACAAAATCAATCTATTAAAGTGCTCGGTCCAGCACAGAGCAAGAGCAATCTGCTCTGATGAATGTCTCAATGAAGAGCTAAGTATCAATAAAGAGTTGCTGAGTGAGAATCGTTATCCAGAAAATTCATCGATAAGGATATAAATCAACATTCAAGACAGGCAGGACAAAGCACCAAACAGCACTTCCGAAAAAGGAAGGTCTTCTCCTCCTAACTTCACTTACTCGGTGGTAACATCAGTGAGATATTAACACAGTGCTAAAGCAGTGCGGTGGAAAGAGCTTTGAGTGATGCTGAATCAGATTGTGCCTTCAAAAGTTAAAGACACTCCGCATAATTTTCCTTCTTCTATGTGAATCTATCACAGTTTGACTGCTGTTGCTGTGGAGTGAGCCAGTTAGTTATATAAGCCGTACAATTAGGCGTGTTTATTGTTGGATTTCTAAACATCATCATGCACATTGTCTGGTTGAGTAAAGGATCAACCAAATCCATTCATAGTTCTAATCTATCCTTCTCATTTCGTGGATACAGAACACAAGATTGATGTTAACAAGGTGGCTTTCAAAGTCATCAACTACACACCAACGAATGCCAATTTCACCTTAAGAGTTCGTCTACTACATATTGCTGAGGCCGTTGAGATCCACATTAAGAAACCTTAATTATGTATGTATCCAAAAGAAGTAGTAGGGTAAGACACTCTCCTTACCCCGCTGGCCGTCGATAAATGTCTCAATGACCCTTAATTTGTTGTTGTATAGATTTCCCTAATTTTATTTGATATTCTATTTATTATTACATTTTTAGGCTTCTTATTATTATAACTTATGCATCTTTCTTGAAAATTGGTGATTGCACTGATCTTAACAAATCGATAATAATTAAAAAGCGTGCAGATGTTGTTAATGAAGATTATTCTGGAATTACCTGGGAGTACTGTACAGCTACTTCGCCCTGGTATGGAACGCGACCGCGGTTCGAACTCAGGACCTTGTGGTCACAAGTTCAGATAGCTCGTTCAGCGTTAAGCAGCCACTAACTTGGACCTGATCCAATGGCCATCCCATGAATTCTAACTTCTGCCAGTTCATGATAAATTGCGACCTCTTCGTAATATCTTCTTCGACGAGTTACTGCCTCACACTCAATCCGCTGCACCGTACTGGTCGTGACTTCTCAATGGAACCCCATGTGACTGCCTGAATAGGATCATTCGCTTATGTCATCAGATCAATTTTCAAGTATTGGCCTAGTAGAGATTTTTGTTTGATTGGTTGGAGGATTTAAGCTCATGATGAAATCCTCCAACAAAATGACAGTGTTTAAAAGACACCAATATTTTTAATGACTACTATTCTAGAGTATTCCATGTATATAGACACATTCATAATTGTAGAGCCAGAAGAGGAAATTATCGAAAACGACATTCTTTGCTGCTCAAATTTCCATCATATTTTGACTATTAATTTTCGAACAGAAAGGCTGAAATAGCGATAAGCATTCTCTCAGATATAAAAGTTTTGACTTTCACACTCCCACTCACTCACACACACCCACATACATACTCTCTCAAAATGCCCTCATGCGTGAATACATACAAAAGAAAGAAGTACCGATTTCACCTCTCTTCTGTGCTGACTCAGCAGTCCCTGTAGACTTTAGCATTTCCCAGTCAACAAACTTACTCATACAGCAGTCTGTTTTAGAAATTTGTGTGATTTCTTAAGTTGATAGCAGACATGAGAGGAATTCACTACCTGAAGGCAATAAAACAGTAAAGTTATCCATTATTCATGAATATACATTTTTACGTGTATATGTAGTGAATGCTACTGATAAGATTTATCAGTAGTGTATAATGAAGAGAAATTCATCAGTGCACTTAGAGAAACTTTACGCATTACCTACAAAACAAACTGTGTGCAGACATTGTTTGGTAGAGTTCAAACACACACTGTAGCACTATTCCGGTGTTGAAGAGAATGGAGGAACATACCTACTAACTGTACTCAAAAAGAACGGATATCCTTACATTTTCGTGTAAAAGTGTTTAAAGTCGCGTCATAACACTAATCACTACAAGAAAATTCATTCCACCATATATACGAAAAAATACCTCTGAAATAACAGATGGAATTTTTTTTTTGATTTACAGCTTGATTTCCACACCGTATTTTCAGTACAAGTGTGGAATTTTCAGCATGGATATCGGTAGCCCGAATTCAGGCCGACCGTAGATATCGGGTGTGCGCAGGCAGGGGATCGAACCCCGGACCATGTGCATGGTCGGCGAGAGTCCTAACCACTGTGCCACCGACGCACAAATACGAATCGAAGAACACAAATCAGCTGTAAATATACATGATATATACATTCCTGTTTCATATCAATGCCTGCAGATAATTATAGACACCAATTTAGCGATCGGGACAATGTTGAAATTCTCAACAGAGGAAATACCAAAAATACTGCCAGAGAATTCACAGAAGCGTGATTGATACTCAAGCGAATCAGCCAGCGATTAACAAACACACATTATTATACAGCAGATTTACCAAGTTCAAATTCCAAGTCAATAAACACATGACCAATACAGATCTGAATCGACTACCGGTCAGTCACGAAGATGGTTGCCAGGCAACACAATGATAAAGTCAGTTATGGAGAATTCAAATCAGTTCATTTTATGCTGAAAAATGCGCTGAAAGTCTATGTTATCCAGAAGGACCATGAAAGCTTTCTTGACAGCTGAATCGACCAGCTCAGAGGATACAAATAATTTCAAATCACTTTTATTCACATGAATACAAAAGTTCGATCAAATATGTAAATAGAAATGAAAAGATCATACAGTCATAGTTAACTTCATCTGCTTCTCATCAGCTGCACACAGTCCAGAGAAATCAACCCTTTTATGTACAGAATAGTGTTGACACATTTGTAGATATTTCATAACGTCAGCTGACATGAGACTCATAACACACTTAATAAGGAGTCCTCAGAAATTACACCGATATAGTTTAAACGCAGAGAGAGTTCAAGTTTCAACAACAGACAATCAATGACTAAACAGAGTGTCAAGAAATTTGCATCATAGAAACACAACAAGGGGTGAATGAGGGTGATGAGTAACCAATCAACTGAATAACAGTGTGATGAATTCAACTCAAATTATAGGAACAAACAGTTGAGCGAAATGATTCTATGGTGAAGCGAGGGTAGGGTTTGGTGGGGATCATGAAATCAGGGAATAATACTGATAATACCTACTTCTGGCTGAATCCATAAATCGGATTCCAGGCGTTTGATAGCGATTACTTCATTAAGTTGGCAGAAAATTAAACTATTTATTCTATCGATAATTCTAAAGAAACCTCATGATTTTCACCTCAGGAAACATGTCAGTGAGATGTCTGGAAATGATAGTTCCGTTGTATTCAAGCATTCGCTTTCTGTGTATACAATATACATAAGTGCAAATTTCTGAGCCTCATTTATTCAGTTTGCAGTCATTCACTGCAATTAACTGACTTTATGTAACACTTGTAAGTTATTTAAAATTGTCTCTGTAAATAAACTTGATAATTTCTGTAGACTGCACGTGACTGATGACCGGCGGACAAAATGAACAATGATGTCACCATCTTATTATTCTGTTTTATGGTATTTCGCATTCAAAGGAGAATTACCTAAATACTCACAGAAACTGAACCATTTAGTTCAACACTCTATAGTGAACAGAAGTGACCAGTAGAGTGCAGTAGGTTGGGTGTGAGGACAAATACTCGACGCCAGCATTGATGAAATTCACGAGTGCTGGTCGCCCCTATTTGTCCACAAGCTAGCTCTACTTGCATCCAGAAACTCCTGAGTTCGAACCCCGTGGTGTGTGTGTGTACTGCTGAAGTGGAGTCTCAAACTAGGTGAAACTGAACAGCTGTCTGGCAGTACTCCCAGGTGGTTTTCCAATGCTTCTTCAACCAACATATTCAGTAAATATGTATGTATATATATTAGACTGCATAAAAATTACCCTCAGAATTTGTTTTCTATGTAGAGTCATTTATGATCGAGACAGTCAGAAATTAATGATACCAGTCGACAACGCATTAATCATCTCATTCTAACTGTCTACTCATATAAGGTGTCTCTTTTTTGAATTCAAAATACGACCGTGTCTAATTAGAATTTCCTCAGCGGAGAGTTGTGTTTCTTTCTTTCTTTCTTTCTACCTTCTTTTTCATTCATAACTGAGTAATTTATCATGGTCAGATAAAAAGTTAAATTGTCATTAATTAGAAAAAATTGGATTATGCGCATAAATGAGTCTGTTCTCTCGTTCCCCCATAGACATCGTTGACCGTAAAAGTATTTCAGAGAATAATTACACACACTTCAACACACTATTTGAGGGCAGTGCTTCTCTTAAATTATTTCAACAACCTCATTCAACAGATACATGAGACGATGGTGATGATGAGGATATCACATGTCGAGTAATCCGCAACAGAAGTCCTCAGTGAAGGCTTTCAAGTGAAGACAGCAGTCATATAAGTATATGTGTAAAACGTGGGCAGCACCGTGATAGTAAGTAATTCTCTATTAATTTGTTTACTAGATATATCACACACAGACACACAGTCAGTCAGTGTAACAGTACTATTGATTACTGGATGAAAACGCCTTTCGAACACAATTTATTTATTGCTCATAATCATGCAATCAATTATAATCACACAAGACTTCGAAACTTGAGTTTTATAGTTTTCTTTCTTCTCTCCTATTTGTCGTTTTCGAAGTGTTTGGGCCGACAGGTGTTGAATCATTCCTATCACACGTATCCCCCCACTCAGTTGCTTCGATAAACAAAGCTTCCGTTATTAGTCCATCCCACCTACACACACCCTGTTACATTAGATTTCAAAACTATCATCTTATCACATCATCCTATACTGTGTATGGCTGTGTGTAATTGCATGTAGTGAGTGGTGTAGGTGAACTATTCTCCAGATTTCTTATCTCATTCGGGTGAAATAATCTAGATTTTACCGCTAAGTTTCAGTTCTCTACTAGTCTGACAGCACCCGTTCTACTAAGACAGGAGTCTTCTAACACACACGATGATATTCTTAATTGTGGTCGACTTGATCTCGCGGAAGACTATGCGTGGAGACTGCGAGAGAAAAGACGAGCGTATTTAGGACAGAAAAGAAGACTCTGCAAACATCTGGGTCCCGTGGATGAGCTATGTTCTATGTTACACAAATTTGAAGACTTACAGGTGAAAACCAAAATTTATTGGCAGAATTTCATCAACGGCTAACCCGCACCCCCCCCCCAAAATGGGCTTTATACTGAAGTTCAGATGGCCGTTGGAAAGAAATAGGTACAAGAAATTCTGGTAAGGAAGCAGTGAAGAATCAATCGCACAACAAATACATTGAGGAATATGAAGATCAGAGAGAAAAGAACACGAAGTTCATCGGTAAAGACATGTGCCTTTTCGGAGATTTCATCCTCAAAAGCAATTAAACAAGCACATTTATACACTTAAAGGTTGCACAGATACAATTATTGTTTAATTCCACACAGTAACGAAGGAAAATAAATCGAAGATTCCATTTCTGGACGTCGAATTGGCAAGAATTGACAAGACGGAACTCTCGAGAGATCTATTAGTCGGAAACCACCATGAAATAGCGAACTGACAAACTTCTACAGTTGAGTACCTGTCAGTCGAAAGACAGTTCCCATTATCCTGTTGGCCCACCGTGCCAGAAGAATTTGCAGAGATCAGCTTCTACTTCTTAAACACATCATGGCTGAAAACGGATTTCCAAGGCGTTTCGTAGAGAAGAACATGAAACCTAAGCCAAGTGTGGAAGAATGCATTTCAGTGTAAAAGAAAACACTCCATTTGAATCTTGAATTCAAGATAAACCTAACAACAGATATCCTTAAGAAGAGAATCTGCAGTTCCTTTAATAAGAGCTTTCCTGCAACGACTTTGAGGGTGATATTCTACAGCCGCCCACTGCCTCGAAAGAGTGTGAAGGACAGGCTTCTGCATATGACCACTTCAATGTGCATATATCAATTCACCAGTTCGCGTGAAGCTAGTTAAATAGGTGGTCTTTGTGCGTCCCATCAAAACATGTTAGTGAACATTGCCCAGCATGGCTGCAAAGAGGAGGCCTCTGGTTCAATCAGCGGCGCCATAATTGAACACTTCGTGAGCACACCTATCAAATCATCTCAACTGACTCATCATTCGGAGTCATTCACAAGGTGGGCAATAATCTACTTAGCAACGGCACTTTGTTTCTGACTGGTTTTCACTGAAGATGTCCTCGTCATATGCATCGGATATCCGGAGTTGTGTGTTCAAAAGAAACTGGTTCAACCCCTACATTTACGTTGGATCTAATTCTCTTTGTCTCCTGACGTCCTGCTTTTTCACCCTCTTCATTTTACCCTAGTTTCTTTCAACTTGTTCCCATGCTCATCACCTTCATACCTCCAGTTGTTAAATAAACTAGTTTCTAATCCTGTGTGCAATTTTGTTTCCAAGCCCCTTGTAATCTATATTCACACACCTTCAAACTTTCATGTCAAGCTGGAAATTATCATGACCCATAGTCATCTTCGTTATCATGTGGAATTAAATTATTCATAATTGTATCTTTGTAAACTTTGCGTATATAAATGTGATTGTATGGCTGCTTTCGAGAATGAAATCGCCGAAAAGACAGATATCGTTGCTGATGAACTTCTTGTTCTTCTCCTTTCAATGCCACAATGGGTATTTTCCACGATTTAAAAGAATACGAAGATGGATAGGATACATGTTGAGGAGATCGTTGGGTGACATCACATGCCAGACTGTTGTGGTCAATGGATGGTGAATGGGAATTAGTCTGAGAGTGACATGGGAGATATAGTGTGAGCAGAAGATGGAAGCTCTTTGGCAATACTGGGTCAAGGTGAAACGAACTTCAGAGAGAAGAGCGTGGAATAGAAATTTGATACTGAAGGCGTATCTTCCAATCGGAACAGAAGACAATTATAAAACATTCCCTTGGCAAATGTGAGTGAACATCTTAACTGCAACCATGGGACAATTAAGCATGGCTTAATTCTTCCATTTTCCAATTTTAACGACTTTGTGGCGAATTGTTATACTAACATGAGTAATATTCAGTCACCTTCTTTAGCACAGTCGTAATAGCAAGTTAATGGTGAGCTGTGACAGCTCAATGACAAAATCTATCACTTCATTACACACTGTTACTCAAAATCGAATGATAGAAGGCGCATGAACTCTTATAGGATTTCAGTTGTTTCTTGCTGACTGGTAAGAGCCAGCGACCACGAAACTTAGGTCAACTAAGGATTACGTCGATTGCTTTCAACCACCTACCAACAAACGTATTGCTCACACACTCTTTTTAAATTATCGACATACTGTGATCGAGTTTGATCTTCAGTGAGAGTTTAGTGCATAAATGTCCTAAACTAAAACGAAATAGCTGTTGACTACTGACTGTATTTCCAACACCTTTTCTTGATACTACCTACTAATCAATTGATTTTGATAACGAGAAAGGCTCAAACCACTTCATTCTTACAATCTTACCACGTGATTACATTCTACACATGACATCAAAACGAATGTGTATTATTATAATTATTGTTATTTATCATCGCCGGTATTATTCCTTTGGAATCTGAGAGGAACACAGGGCTTCAGCGGCTTATCGTCCGTTGAAGTTGTTCATCGTAGTCGTCTTTAGTTGGCTTCACGATTCCTGCTGAAGCTGCAATTCCCTCGGTCTCACACAATCTTCTCCAAACTACCGTAGGCGAGCTAGTGTAAAATAAAGCGTCTCCCATCCAGATTTCACTGCAGGCTCAAACTTGGGTGTGATATCACACTCAACGGTCTCCTTATCACAGTATGCGTTTGTGTGTGTGTGTGTGTTCAATCCACCTATATTTGCTTCTTCATATCTGTTAAGAGATCGCGTCTTGTGAAGTTCGTTAGCAGAGTTCCGCGCCTAGTATAACTGACTAGCTCATTCTAAACCCGGAAATTTATTGAAGTTTCAGTTGGGAACTAGCCACCCTACTGCTGAAAATCATTCAAACCGATGACTACAGAAAAGAAAAATCACAGAGAAGATGTATATTAAACGTAAACTTACTCTTTGTTGAAAAATGGAGAGGTTGAAAAATGACGCGGGTTGGTGAAAGCCTTCAGAAAGCCAGCCAGCGGATGTGTCTTCTTTCAATTGGAAGCAAACACGAATCCGCATATTCATGAATAACGACGTTAAGAATATTCATCATTGAGCAAACTAGATGTGCTGTTGGTATGTGAACAATTTTTGACAGTATGGTTGACCTAAATTCATTGAAAAATGAGTGTGATTCATTTAAGGAAAAGGATAAGCAACAATCTCTTTTCCTATCTATCTATATATATTTTCTCCTTTATGAATAAGAATAAATTCAAGAGCAACAGTGATTTGTGCAGGAATGTAGTCATGTTTGTTCATCAGCATCACAACTGAGCCTTTGTCAGATCGCAGCATGACGATTTTGTCATTATGTTTGAGTGCTGTTTGATGCTCGTCATAAAACGATTTTTGAATATGACACGTTGGTGAAATGAAAGGGTGGTGATATGCAGCGTCGACCAGCTTAGATTTGAGTCAGCTCTACTTGTCTTCTTCAACTGCAATAAGGTAATTCTTTGGATGGATTAAGTTTTCGAATCGATCTGCGACTTCGATTCTATTGGTATTGGTAAAGTTAAATCCAAGGGAAACAGCTTCCATTTCAATGCGATTTAACCTCACACTCGACAGAATACAGATAAAATCCTATGGATTTTCTGGGAAAGCGTCATACTGCTCCGCCTTTCGAAGTATTGACTACACCACCAAATGATTAGGCATTGGTTCTTAGTTTTGAAGTTAAAGATTCTGTTGATTCAGTATGCAGATATGGAATACGACAAAGATTTAGAGGACTTAGTTACTTGATGAGATGGTGAGGAAAGCAGTAGAACTGTAAGCATTCGAGTATTGGTTTGTAGAGATTCGATTGATTGGTTACAGGATTTCATCATGAGCAATGATATCGGTTGGAGAAACACTGGAAAACCTACAGGGAGGATTAGACAGCTGTTTCGTCATAGTCAGAGACTCCTTCATTGCAGTACGCATCCACATCACGGGTTTTGAACGCCGGACCTTCTGGTGAGAAGGAGAGCTTGTAGATCGCTACGCCATTCATTGGATTCCTTTCCCTGGATATTCTGCAACGAATGGTAGTGGTAATTAAGTGATTGCAAAACGATTCTGTGGGGAACCAATGTTGTTCTTTTCAGAAACTTCAATCATTCATTCCTCTTTTCAAGTTTGCAGCCCACTGAGAGAGACAAAGAGGGAGAGTGAGGAAGAGAGAAAAATTATTTTCAAATGATGGTCACTATGAAGAAATAACTTCCGAGTAATTATCTCCTCACACCTGAGTGAAAATAGAACACACCGCAAATAACAATAGACAATAAACAAGATACACGTGGAAGTAGGTTAGTCAGTCAATTAGTTAGTCAGTCAGTGAGTTGGTTAGTTAGCTAGTTCACAAACATAATTGTGTTTACCTGCCTTCTCTACTTCACTCAACCGAACAAATCTCACATTCTCGTGACTGCAATTATTCTCATTCTCCACATTCGAATTCATTCATTAAAGAGAGAGACGATTATTGGTTTCACAGGACTGTGGAGAATCATGAAAATAGGCATATGTCTTTCGATGAATTTGACTTCTTTGTGATTTTACCGTTTTCATGACCATAATTCATGGAAAGAAGGAGGGAAGGACGGATTGTTCCTATGAAGAGGTTTAATTCCACAGCTGCTTCATCCACTCCGATATAAAAATAAATCTGTCAAAGACTCTCAACTATAAGGTCAGAGAGACGTGTTCAGCAGATGTGAACAAAACACAAACTTGAGGAGACTTGTAAACGATGCGTGAATTGAAAACAGCTACACCCGAAAGTTGTTCATTAAAAACACAATAGCCAAGAGATGTCAAATGTACTCTTCTGTACTTGTTAATATATAAGAAGCCTCTTTCTATAGATGTTTATATGTAGGACTACAATTCAAAATTGATGTACCAAGTGAAGTAGTAATCAACAAGTTTAGAAGTCTGTTCAAAGAATGTTGAATTCCAGTCAGCTGGAGATTCTGTATTCCATGCAAGCTGTTGTGATTTTGGAAGTGAATGGATGGATATATGAATTACCTAGACTAGCTAACTAGCTAGCGAGGCATCTCAGATTGTGTCTATGAATTCATCTGATACCTGTCAAGTCAGTTATATTAGCTATCAGGTAAATAAAGACGTTTTTTTAAATCATCAGTAGTATTATATTGAGTCTATTTGTCCGAATAAATCTCAAAGGTGACTAGAATTGAGCAGTAATGGAGACATTTTGTAGCTGAGGTGGATGACAGTGAACTGGTTATGTTCGCTGAGAAGCTGGTTGATAGTTTGATCGCGAAGCCTTCGTCATCCTTCTACACAAAATCTTTAGCTCAGGTTTCAGTATAAAATGAACTTATTTGAATGTTCCCTCCGTGAATGGTGTTGTAATTGTATCTCCTGGCAACCGTTGTTCTGATTGGTTGTTAATTCACATGTCTATCGATTATTTTTATTGATTCGGAATTGGAATTTTCTCGTCATGTCATGATTTATCTTCTATTTAGCTGGTAAAGTTGGTCTGTAGTAATTAACCTGTGTTTGTTTTAATCGCTGGCTGATTCATCTGAGTACCAGCAGACTTCTAGAAATTCTCTGACTGCATTCCTGATGTATCCTCTATTCAAAATTTCTAGATGATCTCAATCAGTAAATCTGTGTCCATAATTATCTACATGCATTGATCGATACCAACAGGTATATGTTTCACGTCTTTTTACAGCCAATTTAAAATGTTGGATTCGCATTTGAAGGGGAGATCAGACATACAATTTATTATTGAAATTAATGAAAAATTTTCAGATTGAAGACACTTTACTAACCCATGAAGTCATCTGATGGTTGATATGAATTGTGTAAAAATTCTGTAGGTCACCATGACAGTCAAAACCCACGACGATGAGACTCTAGAAGCACACAACAACAGTAGATTTGAAATTCGTACATTCATCTTCAATGACAAAAGAGAGCATCTCTGAAATAACAACCAGAATATTTAGACCGTTTGAAATAGATATAGCACACAAGACAGTCAACCAGCAAGGCAGCACAATCACTTCATTCGATATTGTGCAAACAGAAAGAGTTATCAAACAAAAGGAGAAGATAAAATCAATACCATTTACAAAATAAATTGCATGCATGAACTGCAATAAAGATTACATCGGTCAAAGTGAGTGTCCCTTTCGAATCCGAATCGAAGAACACAAATTAGCTGTAAGAGAAGAAGATATCTACTGATAGGAATTTGATTGGGATAATTTTAAATCGAGGAAACACCGAAGATGCAAGTGAATAATTCCTAGAAGCCTACTTGGTACTCAAGTGACTGAGACAACGATTAACAAACACACGCTACTATAGACCAAATTTCCCAGCTAATAGAAAGTAAATCATGACATGGAGGAGGCATTCAAATGAGTTCATTTACGCCGAAACCAGAGGTGAAGTGGATTTTGTCTAGGACAGGGGCAACAAGATCTCCTCAATTAAACCATCAAGCAGCTTCTCAGAGAACACAACTAATCCAGGAATGGAAGCGTATCTTCCACTATCATCTATTGGGTACCGAAAAAACCACGAAACGTTTCTTCATACCAAACAGTCGAAATAACAGGAGGCCACTGCAACTGGCTTAAATCAGCTAACCACTCTGGCTACCTTCATCGACTGATGTCCAACCTATAAGTTCCTATTTTCTGTGTGTGTTACTGCCCTCAATTAACCTCATATTCAGCCAGTTAACTGTTAGGTTAAGTATATTATCCCTCTCTCTTGCTGACATTGTAGGGGAAACTGTAATCACTGTAATCTGAGTTACAAACTGTAATCCAACATGCCTCGGATTAACATTAAGGGAGGTGTTTGGCGAAACACAGAGGATGAAATCTTGAAAGCTGCTATTATGAAATATGGCAAAAATCAATGGGCTCGGATAGCATCATTGCTACATCACAAAGCCACTAAACAATGTAAAGCTAGGTGGTATGAATGGCTCGATCCTAGTGTCAAAAAAACGGAATGGAGCCGTGAAGAAGATGAGAAGCTTTTGCACTTGGCAAAGATGATGCCAACGCAATGGCGAAAAATAGCTCCGATTGTTGGTAGAACCGCAAATCAGTGCTTAGAGCGTTATGAATACTTGTTGGATAAAGCGCAAAACAGGGAGGGATTATCTGCCGAAGAAGATCCAAAGCGTCTTCGACCGGGAGAAATCGACCCAAATCCTGAAACTAAACCAGCTCGTCCAGACCCCGTTGATATGGACGAAGATGAACTAGAAATGCTTTCAGAAGCTAGAGCAGGATTGGCCAATACCCAGGGTAAGAAAGCAAAACGTAAAGCTAGAGAACGTCAACTTGAAATTGCTCAAAGAATGGCTATGATGCAAAAACGTCGGGAGCTTCGTGCAGCTGGTCTCGGAACATTTCTAGGCCTGATGCCCAAAACAAAACCATGCATGGATTATAATTCAGAGATACCATTTGAAAAACAACCACCGAAAGGATTCTTTGATACAAGTGCTGAGAAGCCAGAAATTAAACCTATGGATTTTCAGCGTTTACGACTTTCTGATATTGAAAAAGAAAGTTATATGGAAAGGGAAAAACGAGAACGTAAAAAGGATGCCGAACGTCAGGCTAAACGTATGCAATCAGATTTACCTGGTCTTATTCAACAACGTGGTAATTCTTTAGATGAACCATTGTAAAAACGATCTAAACTTGTCCTTCCTGCACCTCAAATATCTGATTTAGAATTGGAAAATTTAACCAAAGTTGGTCAAGATGGTGAAAATGCTGTCAGAATGGCTATTGAAGATTCTGTTGGTGAAATGGGCTCTGCAACACATCCTCTGTTACCTGAGTGTCCTACGGGGGGATTCGCAACGTCTGCTTTAAGTCTTCAACGTACTCCAATGGCTATGATAGATACTGTAACAAGAGAAGCTCAAAATATTTTAGCCTTACAACAAGTACAAACTCCACTGAAAGGTGGTGAAAATACTCCATTAGTCGGGAAATCCGATTTCTCCGGTACAACACCACGTCTACCAAGTAATCTGTCAACACCGAACATTCTGCTACCGAGTCAAATAGTTGGTGCCATTCCATTTCGTACACCGAATATCATCGAAAATGGTACTCCAAATGTTCTAATGGGTGGTGGTGTTATCGGTGGTAATACACCTGGTCCAATGAGAATCGGTGAACGAAATGGTCCAATACCCATGAATAATACACCGTTAAGAAATCGTCTTAATATCAATGCATCAATTAACGAGAATAATATCGATGCTCTTGATCATCAAGATGGTGCTGCTGCTGGTTTCTACGATATCAATAGTGTAAAAACAAATCTACACAAAAGTCTAGCTAATCTTCCAACACCGAAGAACAATTTTGAAATATTTATCCCCGATGAGAATGCAGTGAATGTTGATGATGATGATAGTACTATGGGAGAAATTGGTGCTGGTACTGTTGATATGGATCAATTTGAAGAGGATAAAGGATCTGCAGCAAAAATTCCTGATCAATCAGATTTAGACAGACAGTCAGAGATAGAACGAGCCAGAGCTGCTGAATTAGAATGGTCTAAGCGTAGTCAAGTGGTGCATCGTTCACTTCCCAGGCCATCAGCTGTTAATCATGCAGTGTTACGCAATATACCGAGTGGTGGTGGTGCAACAAATCAACCACCTCAACAAGAAGCGAATATGACTGATTTGCAAAAGGCTGAAGAATTAATTAAACAAGAAATGGTGACAATGATGCATTATGATAATTTGAATAATCCTCCACCGAATCAACTGTTGGATGCAGCGAAACAAGCGTCGGCTACAACAACAGCATGAATGCTGTTACCCTGTAATTCACAACCGAATCGTAGACGTGATATCCAGTTGACTGTCAGTTAAACAGTGTGTGTATTGCGTTTTACTTTTCTGTATTCTCCTTTATGTCTGGCTTAGGAAATATAGCCATTGAAATTGGAAGATTTGAAAAGACGAACACTGTCTTTGATCATAGGTGTCTGCGCTCTGTTACCTGTATTAAATGTTAACTGGTATCATAGAATGAGTAACATTCAGATTAGGAGTCAAGTATGAGGCAAAGAGGTGATGGAAGTCATTGGATGAGTCGTGAATGTAAATCAATCCAGATGGTTAAGACATATGTTACTCATGACTAATCATCAATCTCCAGGACAAGGATGCCTGTTAGCTGACTCACATACGATCGCTCAGGTTGTTGGGAAAGATCTAGTTTTGGCGGTCGAATCGACACTTGTGATCAGTTCATTAAGTCTGTAACAGCTAGTCTGGGTTAGCCAAGTGGTGATGTAGGTGTAGACCACCTAACACCCATGACAATAATAAATGGAGGTGAATTGGATTGTGGCCATACTCTGAGAAAACAAACCATCGACTGAGTGAAATCATACACCAGGCTCTCTCTGGAGTGGAACCTGAATGGTAAGCGGTGAGTAAGTTGGTCATCAATGGTAGGTTGACTTGGAGGAGGAGGCAGAGCAGGTGATGCGAAGAGGAGTTGAAATCATATGGGTAGACGTGATTCCAAGTGAAAACGTGGTTGGTGAACCGCACGCAATGAAGAAGTGGAGCTGAGGCCTTTATTCCTCTAGGAACTAAAGAAAATAATAAGCAGTAATAATAAATGTGACCAACTCAGATTTTTCAGAAAATGTAAGTTAACTGAAGCTCTGAGTAAAGAAAAAAGAGCAAAATTTATCAAGCAGACGAATAAATCCCTCCTTCCTTCTTTATTTATTTTGCTTTTTTCCGCATGGACGAGTTTTGAAACGTTGGCTTGATGGATTGATCTATGATGTTCTGTTGTGTTGTGTATAGAATTTTTGTCTAGAAAGCGCTTACCTATTTCAATAATGTTTGATTCCTTTCACAGTTGGTTGGTCTTATCGTCATGAGATTACTTTTAGGTTTTTCTTTGCATTTGTAGACGGCAATAAGGTGAAACTATCCACAAGGATAACTACTAGTGCATTACTAAGACACATTAGAGAACTGTCAGTGGACACTAACATTCCTTCGAAAGCTTAAATCGTGAATAGAGATAAAGTTACTAAACACTGGCTGCGAAGGCAGCGGGACCAGATGGGATTCCCCCCTTGCAGAAGCACTGAAAACTGACACAGAGGCTACCTCAGATAGGCTTACACCATCAAAACAAAATGTTTGAAAAGAAGGGAGAGTACCTTTCGATTTGAAGAAAGGCTAACTGCCATGTCAAGCTGTCGAAGAAGGGAAAACTAGGCTTGCGCAAGAACAAGAGTGGAATAATTCCTTTGTCCAAGACAAGTAAAATACCAAGTCGCATCATCCTGGAGAGAATAAACGATGCACTGAATACAGAACACTGCAAGCGTGGAATCACCTGCATTCAGGAAAGGCAAGCTGCAACTTTACGGATGGATCATCACCATTACAGAACAAAGCACAAAATGACAGTCAAACCTCCAACAACCTCGAAAAATTCATCGATTTCGAATAAGCCCTTAACAACCAGAGTTGAGCAAGAAGTGGATACACAACACAAGATAAAGGTTAACAAGGCGGCTTTCAAAGTCATCAGCCGCATACCAGCAAATATCAACTTCATGGTAAGAGCTCGTCTACTACATATCGCTCAGGCTGGCTGTTGGGATACACATTGAGAAACCTCACTTATTTATGTATCCACAAGAACATAGTTCAGACACTATACTTACCTTGGCCATCACTGTTCTAATGATGCTCAATCTGTTGTGGAAATTTCTCTAAATTTATTTGATGTTCATTTTGCAATGCTTCTTATTATAACTTTTGCATCTTTCTTGAAGTGTCTGCAATTCCATTGTGATCTTAACAAACTGATAGTATTTGAGAACATACTCATATTGGTAATGACGACTATTTTAAAATATTCTGTGTATATAAAGATGTATGTATATAATTGTAGAACCGGATGAGCAGGAAATTATCAAAAAAGATATTCTTTGCTCAATTTTTTTGTTTTATCTAGATACCTGACTAAATGAGATGAAAGATGAATGAAGTACCCAGTCTAGCTAGCAGCCATTAAATTGTATCTCTGCCAATTCCACTGCTCCTATCGAGTCAGTGATATTGACTGTTGGTGTATGAACTTGAGTTGTTGTGCTCAGGGACACTTACCAGTGGGGCTGAATGTAGTTGTTGTTAAAACCACCAACAATTCCACAACATAGCTATCATCTATCAAATAAAGATTAACAAAATCTTTCTGTAGATACTGAACACTCTAAATAGGAGAGATGATTGCAATTAGATTATTTCAACCGCAGCTGTGTGTGTGAGTGTGTGCAAAAGTAACATGTCCAACCAGCCATTATTCCTACCCTCCTGGACTTCTGTCGATCTTATGAGTTCATCGATTTTGCCAGTCTATGAATTCTAACTACTATCAGTTAACGCCCGACATAGCGCAACCACTTCGAAATGTCTTCTTCAATGAGTAACTGTCTACAGCTTCAACTGGCTGTATGCTTGTAGTCACATCTTCCCACTAGAACACCAGGTAACCACCTACCTGAATAGGGACAGTCGCTAATGAGTTTCAGATCAATTTCCAAGTATTGGTTTTGTAGGGAATTGATTGATTGGTTGGAGGATTTCATCATGAGCTGACATCAGTTGGTTAAACAACCATTGGAAAACCACCTAAGAGTACTGCCAGACAGTTGTTTTGACCTGCCTAGTTTGGGATTCCTCAATAGTGCGCACCCATGCCGTGGGATTCCAACCGACAAATTACCAATTACAAGGCGAATAAGCTCGTAGACCATTATGCGGCAACTCACTGGGACCCATCGATCCGATGGCCAGCTAGCTTGTAAACTCCAACTTCTGCCAATTCTCTAACGACTGCCACTAGCTCACATCATCAGTGCTTGCGGCGAGTATTCGTCTTTCCTTCCTATCCAATGGTTCTCTAACCGATTTCATTTCATGATCAATGTCCAAAACAAATTTCTTCTATCAGTTTAAACTGCTCAGTGAAACTTTTATTTTTTTTAAATAGAATAATTACATCTGAAAGCTATTCATCTGTATGATATGCTTTTTCATAATGGCTCTATGTGAAAATTCATTTTAAATAACGCAGGTGCCTGACACCTGGAGCTTTCCAGCCGTTTTCTTGTTTTCCGGAAGAAGACAACCCCCGATGGGATAATTTTAGCCCGTATCCCTTCCCTGAGCCAAGCATGGACGAATACACTTCATTGTCAAAGAAAACACCATATTTGAATCTTGATTCCAGGGTTAACCTACCAGCAGAGGAGAATCTCTGGTTCTCTAAAGAAGAGCTTACCTGCAACAACCTTAGGAGTGATATTCTCCAGCAGCCCACTACTTCGGAGCAATGTGAGGGACAGACTTCTTCATATGACCACTTCAATGTACTTATATTTTTTCACCTGTTAGTCCGGAGCTAGATACATAGATCATTATATGTGCATCCTATTGAAACATGTTATGGAACACTACCCAGCATGGCTGCGAGGAGGAGGCCCCTGGTTCATTCACGAGTGCCATAATTGAACACGTCGTCAACACCTGTCACAGCATCTCAACTGACTCATCGTTCAGAGTCATTTACAAAGTAGACGTAAGACCACCTACCAAAGGAAGTGTGTCTCCGACTTCTTTGTACTGCAGATGTCCTCGCTATATGCATAGAAAAACCGGAGCGGTGTGTGTTCAAAAGAAACTAATTCGACCTCTACATTTACCTTGGATGTAATTCGCTCTGTCTCATTTGGTTTCGTTTCTTCAGTTTTTCAAAATATTATTCTTTCAACTTGTTACCATGTTCATCCCATTCACACCTTCAGTCGTTATAAAAAGTACTATTTTCCAATCCTGTGTGTAGTTTTGTTTCCAAGCTACTTGTAATCTACATTCAAACACCTTCAAACTTTCATATTTAGTTGAAACTTATCATGATCCTCAATCATCTTTGTTGCCGCGTGAAATTAAACAAATAACAATCATGTCTATGTTAATATAAACTATATAACTGCGATTGTACAGTTTTGCTAGTGAAGTCGCCAAAAAGATGGATATCTGTTTACTGATGAACTTCTTGTTCTTTTCCCTCTAATTTCCTATTTGAAAGGCATATGTTGGTCAAATAGGTAAACTATCCGACAAACATCTGGAAGTTATTCGTCTGCTTTTAGTTGAAGCAGAATAGAGTTGAGTGGAATTAGTTTGGGAAACATGAAGACATGTAACAACTGAAGACAAGGGCCAGGCTACAGATCGTTTATTAAGGAAAATCAACACACATTTATGGATTTTAATGTACATTATTGCAGATTATTTTTAGTAGAAAATACAGTCTTTTGATTGGTTGTTTCTCACAGAAAGTTAACCTTGCATCTCTTTATGGCTGTGTCAGATCATCCATATGCTAACTGTTCTCATTTTCTCATCACCACTATTGGGGACATAAATATTGACGTTTATTACTGTCTACTAACTTTGGCTAGCAGCCAGCTCTCACCACAGACACACACATAGCCAAACACAAACCAAATACTCAACTATAACTCACATAAAAGAAAGTGTGTGCAAACCTTGTTTAAGGAGTTGAAACACTGAAGAGAGCAGAGAGATAGAATAGAATCATATCAAGGTATGATTATGAGCAGTAAATTGTGCTCGAAACGTCATCAGTAAACATTAATGTATAACACTGTGAGACTTTATCAAAACAAATTTACCCACAATGGAATTACACTCTACCACAGTGCACAAGTTTTATTCTTATATCAATGCTTTCATCTTCTCTTCGCATCACCTCCTCCATATCACTCTCACAATGACGATCAACTCGCAGCTTCCCTCTTAGATCCCACTCGATAACCTGTCGTGTGATGTCACTTGATGGTTTTCTCAGAGTATGGCCACAATCAAATCCATCTCCATTTCTTCCCACATATTTCTTCCACAATTGGTTCCTGTTTGGTTCGCTACCAGAGATCACTGTTGCCGAGCTTTTCCGCCCATCTGATAATGGGTATTCAGAGGAGAGGTGTGTTATTTGTAGTAGCCTTCGTGACGTAGCGTGGATTAGCGCCAAGTCTCTGATCCATACAGTTACACTGACTTCATATTGGAGCTGAAAAACCGCATTTCACTTTCATGCCAAGTGCTTTCCTTCCCCACACTGACTTGATGAGTGTGATGAAAATTTCTTCTTGCTTTCCCCTTCCTCGCTTTGATATCTTCACCAATTAAGTCTGCCTGGATTTGGAACGATGATTCCAAGATAATTAGGTAGATAGGTAGATGAAGGAGTTTGCTTCTTTCAGATTCCTCACATTTATACTGGTTGATGTTTGTCTTTTGTTCTTGCTGGTGTTGTTGGCCGCCAGGAATCTTCATCTCCACCTCTGTCTTCCCTTAGTTCACCTGAAGGAACTCCTATCTTTAATGCTTCTTCTGCAGAATTGTTGCTTTTCGCTCGCATATCTCCCAGTTTGTTAGAAATCAGACATAAATCATCGAAGAAGTGCAGATCCTCCGAGTTTTTTGTGTTGCTCCATTTTATGCCTGTCTCCTCGTTGCCCACTGTGTGTTTGTCGCATTATCCAGTCTACCGCAATCAGGATAATCATTGGAGACAGTAGGCGACGAGCCAGCCTTTTCTTACTCCTGTCTTCCATTCGAAGGATTCCGTGAGTTTCCCGTTAAGGATGACTTGGCACGCAGCATTATCGTACATTTGTTGGATGAGGTATTTAATTACAAGCGGCACCTCGGAGTATCAAAGTAGTTGATAAATCACCTCTCGATCGACGCCGCGCTTTCGAAAGCCTTTTCAAAGTTGATGAAGTTGAGGTAGATTTAGAGAGTTCACAGTCATTCCGAGCTCTGTTCAATGATGATTTGTAGTGTTGTGATTCGACTGATACATGACTTGTTTTTCCTGAATCCAGCTTGTTCGATTAGAAGTTTTTCATCCAGGAAGTTTTTGATTCTCTCTAGAATGATGCCCTTTAGTATTTCATTTGGGAACAGGCTAACATAAGATACTGATTTAGTTCAACTTGTTCATCTAAGGATATTCAAAAGTTGAATGTCATAAGTCAATAGAATGGGGGTAATTCACGTTGTGTGGGTCACAGGTGAAGAGAAATCAGGCCATGGTGAATGTATAGTCACCAGTCGTTGTTCGGACAGTAGACAGATATTTCCTAACGGAAACAGTTTCCTGAGAACTGACAATACATTCTGTAGTGTGTGGTCCACGGAAGTTGACATCAACACAAGTACTGCCTTGATGACCCTCCACTTGACATAGTCAAATCACTCCGAGTCTCCTTTGAGCCTAGCCATCTTATTTACCTAAGTGTTTTCTTAAGAAGTCAGTGTTCCAATCAAAGCGTCTTACAGCTCATTAGGATAAGAGAATTGAAGGTAAACGTGTTAACAAGTATATAAATGCGCATCTACAACCATGCAGTAACCAGGTCAGTGATTAAATGAGGTCAGCCAATGGAAGGCGACATAATGTAGGATCTGTCTGTGATATTTCGATTCCATCATAGTGAGAAGAAAATACATTCAGACATTGCCTCTTTTCTTTAATTTAGAAAGCTCTTCTCTGTCAGCATACTTACCTGCAAGTTAAATATACTGTCGTCAGTGTTTGGATGACGGTCAGACAGATTTGAAGAATTTCTCAGTGTGATATAAGAATTGATTCAATGTACATTCTCTAAAACATACAGCTAACTGATGATATCGAGCAGTATGAGCCCTTGAAAAGATTCACTGCATATCCATTTCAGTCCTGCATGTGTCAGATTATGGAATCTGTTTACTGTAACCATTCCGTGGCTAATTAGTGAGATCAGCGTTATGCTGAACAAGTGAATCATTGGAGAAGTAATGACGTGAGACGTGGGCCTAGACAAGTCCGTAATACAAAAACCCTTGAGTGGCTTACGAATGGAAAGATGGCGTATGTGAATGCAACACATTTGCGTCTCATTCATCACCTTGATTGGCTTTAGGTAAAACGGCTGTGATTGTTGAAATCTAAAAAATGAAGGAAGGATTCGTTTTAGACAGCAGTTTGATTTCATTAATGATTTCATTTCATCATTCCGTGGTGAAATCCAGTAATTCTGGGTATTTCCAGATACTCGACTTTCATTCAGTCATAAAAACTCTGGATATATTGTTTGAATGTGATATATGAGTACATTGCAGTCATTGTGCAAACCTACCAAGGAGTCATCCGCTTTCTTCCTTCCTTCCTTACTTGCTGACCTCCTTACTTACTTACTTACTTACTCACCCACTCAATACTTTAGCATAAATAGTGTGCTGTTGACTAACTACTTAGATTCGATTTTCCATTTGGTAGTTGAGTCACATGGACGTTCAAATTGTAACTCGTCTTTATTTTCTCTCTGTAATGTCAATGTGTCTGCATTTACGACTCGTCTATCTAATAAATACTATCAGTCAGTTCCCTTGGGTTCCGAGTGGAACAACAATGAATCTCCACTTCTTCGTGTCTTCTGACATCCTCTTCAGCCGAGACCACGGTTGCTCAGACTCTCTCATCTCCTCTTCTAACGATCTCCTCCATGTTAACCTAAGAATACCTGCTCGTCCATTGCTTCCTATTTGGACTCCAGTCGAAGGCCAGGCGTGATGTCATTCGACGGCCTTATCCATCCATCTACACTTTCTCCTACATATTTTTTTAACAATTGGCTCTTGGTTGAATCGCTCAGACCAGGAATTACTTGTTACTAAATCTTTCTGACCATTTGACCTTCAGTATAGAGCGAAGGCAGCTGTTGATAAAAGTTCATTGCTGGTTATTGGAAATCTTCTTCGTGACACGCCAATTTTGTGACCCGTATAGAAGAACTGAATTCGAATCTTGTTGTTTATGCTGAGGCGGAGTGCAGTCAATTTCCAAACTGGCTTCAGGTTGACGAAGTTGTATCTTGCCTTTTTGATTTACACTAGCTTTCACATCGTCATCCACGTCATACGCCTGTATTTGAAACGATTCATCCTAGATAAGTGAATGCAGGAATTAACCTCTGTTAAATCCCTCCCATTGATGGTGATTGGTGCTAGTTGTTGTTGTTATTGTTGGTTGGTTAACTACATCACCACCACTTTCTCTATGTTCACCTGCAGCTCTGTCTTCACTGCAAGTCTTTTTCGGCCAGTTTGTCAGTTTTCACCTGCAAGTTTTCGAGTTGGTGTGACATTAGACATATATCATCCACACACGAAATGAAGATCTTCTGGAGTCTTCAGATTGGTGGTCCAGCGTATTCCTGTCTCGTCGCTGCCAACAGTCTGATGTATAATCCAGTCCACCAGAATTAATAGTATCATAGTAGGTGATAACTGGCAGTCAGTCAGCCAGACAGCCAGCCAGCCCTGTCTCACTCTTGAATGTACTTTAAACGTCTCGCTGAGTTTCCCGCTGTGGATCACCTGACAGGTGAACCCATTTTCATATAGCCAGCCAGCTATTGAATGGGGTTGAGAAAGACTTGGGCACTGTATACTGTAGTGTTTAATTAGTTTCAAATTACTTCTCTATCAACGCTGTCTGTCGAAGGCCTTTTCGAAGTACATGAATTTGAATAAGGCATTAAGAAGACAAATTTCGCGAGATGATATCATTTCGTAGTTTCTTTACAACCGCTTTACAACTAACATGGTGGATGAGTTTCGACATATACATTCAGTTTTATTAGCTAATGGTTATCCGGAAAACTTTACCACTTGTCACAGTAAAGAAAGACCACATCTCGAAAAGACAGCTTCGGTACCAAAGAAAGCTATCTTTATTAACCTACCATTCAAGAGTGATCAGATTATGCAGTTGACAGCTCAAAGACTCCGGTCAGCCATCAAACGCACATTCTACGACGCATCTCTTTTCCTCACTTGCCGAACATTTTCAATACCTGTACCTACGATTAAAGGACGAAATTCTGTGGACTCTACTTAAAACTGTATCTACAAGTTCACCTGCAGCTGCGGTGACACCTATATAGGTAGAACCAACAGAATGTTCCAATGTCGTCGGAAAGAACATGTTCCAAAATGGCTACTAAATCACATAGAAAATCCCAATGCCGGTAATCTGAATAGAAATCCAGCATCATCCATTGCAAAACACTTATTAATGTCAGGTCACAAAATCAATATTAATGACTGTTTTACAATTATTTCACATAACTCTAATTCAAGGTTATTGAAGGTGATGGAAGCACTTTGGATTAATCACATACAGCCTAAACTGTGTGTACAAAAATCAATAGACTTCAATCTTCGCCTACCCTGGACTACTTGACCTATCTAAATATGATTGGTCATTAGTATGTACTTTTGTTTTTATTTAACTGAGTAATTGTCATGATCTTTATTTTATTATTGTTAACCATGTTAGTTGTAAAGCGGTTGTAAAGAAACTACGAAATGATATCATCTCGCGAAATTTGTCTTCTTAATGCCTTATTCAAATTTATCAAAGGGACTAATTGTACATGAATTTGTTGACTGCCAATCCACGCTTTGTTCGATGACAATGCGTAAAGCTGCAACTTGATCAGCGCATGACTTGCCTCTCCGGAATTCAACCAACGTGTTCCAGTGGGGCTAGTGGAGTTCTGTATCCACTGCATCCATTTTTCTCTTCAGGAGGATGTGACAGAGTATTTCACTTGGTGTTGACAAGAACACGATTCCGCGTCAGTTCTCGCCTAGGCATAAGTCACCCTTCTTTGGCAGTTTGACGAAGTATGTATTCTTCATTTTACAGTTTATTCCGAGTCTTTGAAGTCTAAATCTACATATGCTGGCAATTTTGTCACACTATTCTCTTACGTGTGAAATTGGATGATGCTTCCGTCTTAATCATTTTTACAAAATTCAACTGAAATTAAATTTCTCACTATTCATTTGTCGAGAGGGGCAGCGGTGTAATCGGAATCCCAAACACTTTCGTTATACAGAGTGATTTATGTGCATTAAACACCAATGAGAACCCTGTAGAGGCTATTCAACTACTACTGGTTCGATGTGTCCACACTGGAATTTCTCAATGACTTTGAGGATGAATTCAAAGACTCTTTATGAAAAGACAAATATGGGAGGGGGGATAGAAGGATAAATCTTGGGCATTGAGGTAGAGTTGAATTCCATTATACATAAGATTTTATTTTGATAGTCTCACAGTGTGCCATACAGTAATATTTGAATGATGATGCCACCACACGCTTCGGGCACAATGCTGATCATTGCTACTACTCATAATCATAATCATATCAAGGCACACACACACTCATACACCACTCACTTTCTTGCTTCATTTATTACATACATGAGTAAAGGAAGGCTGAGTTAAGTGTCTGTCTAACAACAACCGAGCAACAACATTACTAAGTAGTACAACAAAAAAGACCTAAATGATGAAATGAAACAGATAGAAGAAGAATTTGCTGGTCGGTGTTAAATATCCTAACTAACTGTCTTATAGAATTCATTAGGAAGATCAGAAAAGGTCAAAAGCAAACTAAAAACAATGGTGAAACTAATAATCGTAACATAACTAAGAGAGAATATAAAGCATCTACAGTAGTTTTACCTGACCTACTAGTTTCACTCACCTATGTAGGTAGTTGACCTAACTCGCAGTCATTACAACAAAGTATTTTGTAAATGATATAATATAATAAATATAAAGTGACAGCTCTCTTAGAGTGCCTTTATCAGTACAATGAGCTTTCTTAGCAGCATTTTCACAATATCTTTGCATCGAAACCGATTCAGATTTTTAAAATCATTGTTCACCTAGCGCATAGAAATACTGCTGTGATATTAGCCAGTGTCTGATTTCCGATCACTATTAATGCGAAGATGAATGCTCATTTTAATTAAATCCAAAAGAGATATCTAGATTGGTGCAAAAGAAGTTGATTGGATGTTTTATGGAGTTTGACTATTTTGAAATCAAGAAACGATATGCACTTATACTGAATGCATGAATTTGTCCAAGCTAAACTCTGTTTAAATTGTTTAATTGAAATTTTAAAACTAAGCTCATTGATTTTTTTGAAACATGAAAAGTTTACTTTGACCGGACACTAGTCAGTAACTAGTCTGATTTGTCTGGCTAGACCTTTGTTTAGTGTATACTGAATTCTATCAGTCAGTCAGATTTGCAATGTGGCCACCGACACGCTAGGTGGCTGGCTGGCTCACCATCACGCTGCACTTTGAATTGTTGATATTAGATGGTTGGAGGCAATGAACTACAGGAAGGAATCCCTATCTAGACCTAGTCTTCATGCTAACTGGCAGTCACTTTGAACTCCCGAAGACTGATTTCACATCTATTCCTGCCTGATGACGCTTGCAGCAGCTCAGCACTGTGAGTTATGCAGCCAAGTAACTTCGACTTATGCAAAATATCAAGACTACGTTTGGCTATTTCCGGGAAATTCTCTTCCTTTTAATTGAAAATCAATGTGGGCTGACTTCCAATCATTGTGATGAGAAGGCGAATTTTGTCTGCTCACTATTGTCTGTCTGTCTGTTGATTGATTGATTCATTCATTCATTGACTGAAATAATTTCTTCGTTTTCAAACGCTCCCTCTCAAAGTTGGTACAACCGATGATGACATAGTGATGACTAGAAAGTCTTACAGGTAAATGAAGTCCACAATATGCCAACATGAGTGTTGTATAATGCAATTTGTGATGCGCACCGTTTGATAGATGATGACATTTTCCCTAACCCCAGAGTTCCCACTGGAAATCGAATGATTCACATCACAATCTGTGAGCTGCTCTAATACCATAGATGGTGGGTATCAAGAAAGCGAGAGAAACGGCCTTCCGGTGTGTAGATCGTCTCGATCTGACTGACCAGCAAGCTAACAAGCGAGCACTGCAACAACTACTAATACTCATTTTAATCTTTCATTAGTACATAACAGTACGATGCAAATATGCCTCCATTCTAAACCGTTTAACTAACAAGGTTAAAGCATCAATACAAGAGATGTATGTACATTCGTCTGACAGACAGGCCTTTGTTACTAAAATATATTCTCGTAAAAATCAATAAAACACAAGGTTGCAATGACCTCTTGAACAGTTCAGATACAACCTAATGATGCATTGTAGTCAAGATTAGCTATGAAACAATCGATATCTTCATCATGAAATCACTGGCGTCGAAGCCACTTAGATGGGGAGTCATCAGTAGTAGGCAACCAGTAGGATTCAAATTCAGAATCAATGAGTGGCTGAATAGTCCACACGCCTGACCTGCAGCTGGAAGGTCCAGGGTTCCAACCCTTGATAATGGGTGCATACTGCAGATGAGTCATAAACTAAGAGGAAAAAATTGTTCAATTAGGGTGCGAGGGAGTTCGGGAAGAATACTGAAATAAGATGCATTCATGCAAAAGTACCACACTCTCAAAATATTACTAAATATATATTTGAAGTCACTGGAAAATTTGCTATCAACAGCTGGTCAATGAATGAATTCATGAGTGAATGAGTGAAAAGAACCTCTACTTCTTCTTCTTCTTCGAAGACGAAATGACATTGAAATTATCACCTTGATTTCTACATTTGTGTATGTTTGTTGCTCATAAGGTGACAGAATCAATGCCGTTTTATTTTTAGAGGATGGTGTACTACTCCGACTACTACTGGAGGGAATTGTTGAAAGCACACAGTCATCAGACTTCACTTCATTTCATCTTTCTATACAATAAGAATATTTCATGCTTAGGATCTATTGCACATAAACAGTCACTGATTATTCACCTGAAATGCCTGGATTGAATGAATGAAACACCTACAATTGTGGTATCCCTCAATGAACAATCTACACAACACCCAGAGATATTTGTTATATGGAAAATTCGTGAATTCATATATGATAAACATGATCCTACATGTTTTTAAAAGGTCATGGAGACTTATAGAGTGTTTATTGAGTGTTCTGTTTCTCTTTTTTCCATTGTCTTGCTTCATAAGTGTTTGCCATATAGGTGATAAGTCTATCCCTTCTTTCCTATTCGCTGCATTCAATGTGGTTAAAATGTTCAAAGCTTAAGAGGTCAACCTTTCTTTAGGTGAATGAAATCCTCTTCCCAGAATTTCGACATTGTCGAAATCAATCATATGTCCGCTGTCTGTCGCATGCATTGCTATAGTCGATCTTTTTTCTAGACTTTTTAGTTCTACTTCATTTCTAGGTGGACGTTTCGCGCATAGTCTATGTTCATTCACTCTGACCTTCACTTATCTACTGCTCTCCCCTATATAGCATGCATCACATTCTGAACACTGTATCCTATAGACACAATTAATTTGTGACATTTTGGGAACCATATCATTGACATTCACCAAAGCTTACTCTAGAGAATTAGAGGGCTTGAAATAGACTTTAATATTATATGAAGCAAATAGTCTTTGAAGTTGTTCAGCTGTGTCATTACGATATGGAATGACTACCGTCTATAGCCAAGATTTTTCAATTTTTTGTCTTACCTTATGCTCCTTTTTTATTGATAATATTATCTAGTAGCTTTTCCGGATTACCATTTCCAATCAAAATCTATTTTATGTTGGATATCTCGTTCGCCATATCATCATTATCTGTTGTAATTTTTCTAGCTCTGTTAACGAGAATTAAAGCTACTGAAACTTTCATTCCTATTGGATGGTCTGATTGGAAATTCAAATACTTGTTGGAATGTGTCGGCTTTCTGTATATGGTAAACTTTAGTTTTTCGTCAGTTTGTCTTTTTACAAGACAATCAAGAAAGTGTAGAGTTCCCTCAGCCGATTCTATTTCATTAGTAAACTCAATATATTCTGAGATTAAGTTAATTTCTGCTAGAAAGTTTTCGTTTTCAGCTTTCTTTATGATGATAAATGTGTCATCTACTTATCTGTACCAAATTCTAGGATGACAACTAAAACTTGTCAATGCTTTCTTTTCTAGGGCTTTCATATATAGGTTAGCTACAATTGGAGATGCTGGTGAACCCATTGCAACTCCATTTGTTTGACAGCATAGTTTGTCTTTATAGGTGAAATATGTAGATTCCAAACAAAGTTTTAGGCATTTTATAACTTCATCTATTGATAATAAAGATTTAGTTAATACTTCTTGATTGTTTTCAAGTTCATATTTCATAATATCGAGTGAATCACAAATAGGAATACTAGTAAATAAAGAAACCACATCAAAACTTGCCATAATTTCGTCTTCTTCAATAATTATGTCCATTACTTTTCTTTTAAATTCCTCAATATTTTTGATGTTCAAAGGAATATTGTATTGAAGTGGTTTCAATATTCGTGTTATGTATTTTGATAAAGTATATGTTACTGACTTGGTAAAATCAATTATTGGTTTTAAAGGAACATCTACTTTATGTATTTTCAGCCTTCCATAAAATCTCGCTGCCGTGTTTGTCTTCGGAGCTATTGAAAACCAAACTGAATTCCCCAGTTTTGGTTTCAATTCTCTAAGTATATTGCATACTTGGGCTTTTACTTTGTTCATCGTACTAGACATTTTGTTTACTGGTACTAATGTGTAAGGCCCTGCTTCGATATGTTCTAAGGCTTTTTTGTCATAGTCGTCTGTATTAAGAATTACAGTGATATTGCCTTTGTCAGCTTTAGTTATAACAATAGATTTATCTGATCTTAATGTTTGTATTGCATGACGTTCGGCCTTCGACAAATCTGAAATGCCCTGCTTTTGATTCGATAGGATACATCCAACCTTCTGACGTAATTAATTAGCTTCATCATCAGTTAGAAGATTTAATATAGATTCCATGATGGGAGCTAATTCTATCGCTGTCAGTGGTTTTCGAGTTATGTTAAAGTTTAGTCCTTTCTCAAGTAATGCTGTTTTATGTACATTGAGTTCTCTATCTGATAAGTTGCATACTGTTCTTGTGTTTGACTGTACATTTGACTTATTTGCTCTGGCATATGCTGCTTTCGGATTTATAAGTTTTTCAAACTTTCGAATTTGTCTTTGCTTCGTAGCATTGAAATGAGCGGACTTTCGATCTTTGAATAATTGGGTAATTGTAGTTAGATGATCTTTGGATATAAGAATATTCAGACAATCATCAATATTATTAATTCGATATTGATAATGTTGCATTACTAATGTACACTTGTGTATCCTTTCTCGAAGGAACACGCGAGATGCTACAATAGATGCTTTCATAGATCTCTGAGATTTTTCCGGAACTCTTATCATAAGGGATTTCGGAATGATATCGTTTTTTAAACATCGTAAATTGAATATACGGTGATTACACCAATTTGAATGAAATTTTGATGATTTCATCCGATTTTCAATAAGATTATAGGTTTCCAGGCCGTAGGTGTTACGAACTTCCTGGAATAATTTGAGCGCCTCTCTCATACTCATACAAAACTAATCTGTACAAATTAACTATAGAAGAGTGAACAAAACAACAACTTGACATTAGTCATTACAAATATATGTGATGACTGCTTACATATTTTCTATTGGCAAAAATGTCCATGGACAAATGAATTTCAAATAAATTGACTTCAATTTATGTAAAATTTTTGACTATATATTTTGATGATTAATAATAATCCGAATAAATCTGCTGAAGAAGCTGTGGCTTACACAGTAAAACGTTCAGAAAAATCTTTTTGTGATTTTCTTAACACGCTGGGATTAATTTAAATAATTTATAATGAGTTAGTTAGTTAGTTACTTAGTTAGTTAGTTGGTTAGTTAGTTATTAGTTAGTTAGTTAGTTAGTTAGTTAGTTAGTTAGTTAGTTAGTTAGTTAGTTAGTTAGTTAGTTAGTTAGTTAGTTAGTTAGTTAGTTAGTTAGTTAGTTAGTTAGTTAGTTAGTTAGTTAGTTAGTTAGTTAGTTAGTTAGTTATTATATATATATATATGTAGTTAGTTAGTTAGTTAGTTAGTTAGTTAGTTAGTTAGTTAGTTAGTTAGTTAGTTAGTTAGTTAGTTAGTTAGTTAGTTAGTTAGTTAGTTAGTTAGTTAGTTAGTTAGTTAGTTAGTTAGTTAGTTAGTTAGTTAGTTAGTTAGTTAGTTAGTTAGTTAGTTAGTTAGTTAGTTAGTTAGTTAGTTAGTTAGTTAGTTAGTTAGTTAGTTAGTTAGTTAGTTAGTTAGTTAGTTAGTTAGTTAGTTAGTTAGTTAGTTAGTTAGTTAGTTAGTTAGTTAGTTAGTTAGTTAGTTAGTTAGTTAGTTAGTTAGTTAGTTAGTTAGTTAGTTAGTTAGTTAGTTAGTTAGTTAGTTAGTTAGTTAGTTAGTTAGTTAGTTAGTTAGTTAGTTAGTTAGTTAGTTAGTTAGTTAGTTAGTTAGTTAGTTAGTTAGTTAGTTAGTTAGTTAGTTAGTTAGTTAGTTGGTTAATTAGTTATTTGGTTAGTTTTCCAAGCCATTTATTCAGCTTCCAAACAGCATTATATTGAGTCACCCGTTTTCGAAGAGACATTTAAGGTCATTCTCTCTTTCGTATTCCTCCTTTCTGCATGTGAGTATGTGTTTGCGTGATCCACCTAAAATCTTGATATCTACAGATATAAATATTTGACCCTCGTGTTTACTAAATCGCAATACTCGCATTCGCAGATTCACTCGACAGATCATTATTATTATTATTTTTCTGCCCTTACTTTAGCTATGATTCAACATTCTGTGTGTGTGTTCGAAGGTTATTCCTTCTTTCTTTTCCTCTGCTTCAGTGAAAGACCTAGTGGAAATAAGAAGAACATCACAAATAGGATTAGTCAGTTAGGCTCTTTGACTTCTTAACTCTGCTCATCTCACACCTACCCTCACTCCTATCACTACGAATACTACTCTCATCATGTGCGTGTATCCCTCGTGTTTGTCGGATATTATGTGTGTGACGCACAGACACACACACTTGATAGAGGACACTTGTGTATTTTTATGCAAATGAGACATGATAACATGATCTCAAAGATAACCCTAATTAAAAATCGGTTATTCTTTTTTCTCTTAATGTGATTGAAGAGGATATCTCTACAACTCGAGGAGGAGGAGGAGAAAAAATCCTGTCTAACATGGTGTTCAATCAATAATTTTTATTTCGATTGGAGATCAGCTTATTCAGTACTCAGCCTCGTGTTTGTCTAGAGGGACATTGGAGTATTTGAAATCGTCCAAGGGGTATGCATTATATACACATACAGGTGGCTCAAGAGAATGCCAGCCTCCAATAATGACTTTGATCAGTTAGTCGATCTATCAATCAGTCGACCAATCAGATGAGCCGATCATAAGAGTGCGTGATTTAAAAGTTTAACGGTTTCATGGAAGGTAAAGTTCGCATTAAAAATAGTAATTTTTCATGGAAAGATTGTTTGGACATTCCTTTTTGCGATGATCTAATCACAATATTTGATATTCTTGTGGATATTTCAACTGACTTTGAAGTTATTATCAGTATTCATCGGAGACTTTATATCACTGTTGTGACGTTTGCATATCAGTGTAAATTCGATTTAATCGTCTATTGTAATGCTTCTCTCTGTCTGTGGTTGTTTAATGATGTTGATGATGTGTTGTTGTACGATGTGATTTAGTTTGAGTGTATGAAGGTGATTGTGACATTTGATTGTTTTTGGTGGGAACTGTTGGTGTGTGATTCTTGCCTACGGATTTTTCCATCCCAACATTGTTTGGAACAGTCTATTTGATTCTAAGGTATCCTTGGACAACAAATCTCCACTTTCTTCTATTCTCAGCTGTCCTCTACAGATGACTGACCCCACGATTGGCTATAATCTCTCATCTCCTCAATACCACTCTCACACTGACCACATCCTCGTCCTTTACTTCCATTTGGATTCCATACGAGTGTTGACCTGCATTGCATGTGATATAATTCAACGGTTTCCTCAATGTGTGCCTGATCCATCCATCTCCATTCTCTCTCACATATTTGTTGTGCGACCGGCTATTCGTTGGCTTGTTGTATTGCAGAGTTACTTGCTACTAATTCTTTCTGGCCGGCCATGTGATCTTCAGTATGGAGCCAGACAAGTCGGTTACAGTTCGGCTCACTAATTTTGTTTTGCCGTGTCTTATGTTTTTCTGTCTAAAGGTATTGTAAAGTCATTTTGTGTTTTTCCTTTTATTATTACTATTATTATTGAAAGGAACCAGATAGATTTATCGACGAATAATCGTCTTCCTGCTATCTTTCGACTGCTGTATGACTGTGAGTCACTGAAAGACGTTTTGGACACCTAAACAGTAGGACCGAAAGGTCGGTTTACTGTGTTCAGTAAACACTGAGATGGTTTTGGTTGCCATTGTTATAGAGGATAACCTTCCTATGTGCACCCAACGAACATCTTCACACTCTTTAATGGAGTCTTTAGTCCAAATCAATTTCTATGCATAAATTCATCCAGATAGCGTAGATCATACTGTCTCATGACATACCTACTGCTCTACAGTAGACGTGAGGCTGAATAAAATGAAAGACGTACGTTCTTGAGCAGATTCTTTGTAATGACAGTTTGGACACTTATACACACTTCCATCAATAGCGACTAAAAATCTCTGTGAAGTGAATATGCCTACACATCGACGTGTTTTACCGCTGATTTTTAGTGAAATATGAGCTCTGGATGGAAATTGATATGTAATGCACATAGTGAATCTATATGCCTCTTATTTACTCTGGGCTCAAGTCATTGGTTGATACAGTCTCATCAAATTTATTATTATAGACGTTCGCTTGGGTCGCTGTAGTTTAGAGTAACCATGAAAGCATCTCTTTTGTTTACGTTTGTGGGCGCCAGAATCATTCCGAAAAGTTGTATTGTGGTGAGAGCTGGCTGCTAGCCAAAGTTGGAAGACAGTAATTGACGTCAGTGTTTATGTCTCCAATATTGGTGATGAGAAAATGAGAACAAAGGCTTTGCGTAGTCGGATACAGTTAGCATATGGATGCTCTGACACAGCCATAAAGAGATACAAGGTTAACTTTCTGTGAGAAACAACCAATCAAAAGACTGTATTTTCTACTAAAAATAATCTAAAATAATGTACATTAAAATCAAGTTAAGAAGGATTTAAATCTTCGAATCTGTCTGTTGCCTGGCCCCTATCTTCTGTTGTTACAGTATTGCAAGTGCAATATCGCTTGAAATTAAGTCACGTGTACATAAAGGCTATCCCGGTCCAGAGCAAACAAGAAGCCGGTCACTGCTTCTACGAGACTATTAATAAGCAAATCAATAATTATATATGCAACAAACCTCAACGGTTTCAAGAGTACAAAGCACAACGCTTAACAGAAAGCAAGGTACCGCTATCAGAGCGGAATAACATTAAAGCCAAAATTGCGAACTAGCCGGAACCAGACACGACCGTTCAGGTAAGCAGTCAGTAGAAGAATGAACCCAAGTAAGGCAGGACATAGAACAGAGAGCGGTTAAGAGATAGACAGAGCATAGGCACAAAGATAGAATTTAATTGGCTACTTAACCAGGTAGGCTGATACAGATGAAGATCAATAAATAAGATAAACTCGACAGAATAGTACAAAGTAAGACATGGGTCAGCAAAATAACAGTTCACAAAATACTCTGATTGGGTCATGAGTTCAACGGTCTGACTAAACGGATCGATGTGAAAACGCACACACAGTTCATTAAACAAGGGGGGATAGATACGTTAGGCATGGATAATTGGGTTGCAACAAGGCTAGGCTGATCCGGGACAGGTTGACTTGATTCAACGATGGGAATTAAATTGATCTTACGCCGGCCCCCAGAATCCGACTAGGATTTTATGAATCATGTTACACAGAATAACCCTCGTGCCCGGCTCTCTTACAAATGACTTCCCTCTAGTAGGCATATCTTACGTATATCGCGCTTCACCTCGCCGTTTCTCGTTTTTATTGTAACGGTTCTGACCAGTCCGTCCTCGGATTGCTCAAATCCCGCAATAACTCCTAGCGGCCAACGGTCACTCGTCGAAGATTCTGGAGCAATCATCACCATATCCCCCAAGGATAGATTTTTAGATTTTGTGATCCATTTCTGTCTTGTTTTAAGTAAGGGTAGATATTCTCGCTTTCATCTCCGCCAAAACGAAGCTGCTAGATGCATATCCTGCCTCCATCCGGAGTTATTTACCTGCACAGTATCTGATGGAGTCTCCGTACTAATGTTTCGGCAGACCAGTAGTAGGTGATTTGGCGTGAGAGCTAGATTATCTCTACTATCCGATGTGGATGTACAAGCGGCCGATCATTCAATATGCGTTCTACTTCTGCCATAAACGTCAATATAGTTTCATCATTTAGATTCTGCTCATTGCATAGTGCTTGAAGAATAGCTCTCACTAATCTAATCATTCGCTCCTACACTCCACCTCTATGACTCGCATTTGGAGGCTGGAAGTGCCACTGTATCTCTTTGGACAAAAGAGTATCATTAATCTTCTTCTGATTCCATCCATTCACTAGCTCCTTCAGTTCTCTGTAGATATATGTAGGGGTCCCACGTCTAGCTATAAACCTCAATAACGACATGATGAATGACTCAGTCGTTAAGGAATGTGCTACCTCAAGATGTATAGCACGAATCTGAAGACACGTAAATAAGTAGACATATCGCTTCTCTTTTCCTCGACCCCGCTTAACAAAAAGTGGTCCAAAGTAGTCTACTCCAACGAACTGGAATGGATACCATCCTTCTTGCACTCTCGCCATGGGTAGAGGAACCATGAGCTGCTTACAAGTTAACGTAGACCTCCTTTTACATTTGACACACTGTCCAACAACTCTTTTAACAGTAGAGGCACCTTTAACAATCCAAAAAGAGCGACGCAAAGACTTCAGAACATGATGGACTCCACTGTGACCCTCTGCGGCACGATAATGCTGAATCAATATTTCGGTAACTATGTGTTTCGAAGGGAGGATTGCTGGGTGCTTATTTGCCATGGGAATATCCGCGTACGAAAGACGACTTCCTACACATAAGACTCCATCCTTTACTATCGGACACAGCTTTCTCAGAGAATCAACGCCCTTACAGTTCCTATCCGTCCCTATTTCATCGAAGTTCGAATAGACCTCACTCTGAACAGATAGTATGATTTCTAGAGTTGCGTGTCTCATTTCTGATAGTTTCAATAATCCTCTTACGGTGAATTCCTTTCCCGTTTTTCTGAACCTTTCAACTAGGAAGGTTTTCCATCTAAGGATCCATGCAAAAGACTTCACTAAGAGCGTCCATTTAGAGTATCGTCTCAACAGATTGGTGATGCAGTCTGGTCGAACGAGACCTCGTACTGCAGCTGTTTGTTTCTTTAACTATATTGTTTCAGGGATACAGCATAGCTCTGCATGCGGCCACTGATGTTCTTTCGATAGGAACCTTGGACCCTCCAACCAACGCTGTAGTTGTTCAAGTTTTAACGTGCCACGTGATGCCAGGTCGGCTGTATTATCTCTGGTTGGTACATGGTACCACTGTTTGGGATCTGAGTAACGGTGTATGGTGGCTAGTCGGTTTGCTACGAAGGTGCTGAACCTAGTGGACATATCACGTATGTAATATAATACTGGCACTGAGTCCGTCCAGAAATATACGGATTTAAATTTCACGGTGGTATTACAACGTATAATCTCGTACAGCCTGATTGCCAACAATGTCGCTACTACTTCTAAACGTGGAATGGTTACGGCCTTCAGCGGGGAAACTCTAGCCTTGGCGAAGAGTAAATTGCAATATACCTTGTTGTGACTCGATTGTACTCGCACATATGCGGCCGCTCCGTACCCTACTTCTGACGCATCACATAGTATATGTAACTGTTGGGTGCAGTTTTCAGAGTAGAAACTGGGTCTAATACATCTAGGGATTCTCAAAGCCACTATTATCTCCACAGCGCCTATCCAACTCTGCCAGACTTCCTCGTTTTGTGAGGACAATGACTGATCCCATCCCATATTTTGTTTGCAGAGTGACTTTAACATCAGCTTTGCTGGAAGCAACAGTGGCGACAGTATCCCAAGTGGATCAAAGATAGAAGATACTGTTGATGGAATGCCACGTCTGTGGCGGCCTAAAAACATATCAAATTATATGTTCACGAAAAAAAGAAGGAATTCAACCTAAAAACCTTGAACCGCGCGGAAGGAACGAATCGTTCGCCATCTCTCCGGCTGCTCGCCCAGCACATCTGCTGACCAACGCTGCCTCGCACTGGTTGACACATCCCCGTCAAGAACTTTGCTCCTATCTGCCTTACTCTACGTGGATCCTTCCAACGGTTGACAGCGCTAAGTTGTAGTGGAGAATTTGTATAATCAAGAGAAGGACAATTACATTCCTATAATTTCGTACGTCTATAATTTGTGTATTTTGTGACTGTTATAGTTTTCTTCAAATAACCTCAGTCCTATTTTTGTGTATATTAACTTAAGTGAACTGAATATTTTATATACACGTATTTGTTAGTACTTGTTCTGTCCTTTTAATTGCGTTTATATACTTACCTAGCTACTAGGTCCACTACACTTAATTGGTGAGCCCGTTTTGGAACACGGATTGTTTTCCCGTATCTATATACTTATTTTTGCTATTTTGTACTTTCATTGCAAGTTTTTGTTGGTGGTCTCATATTTGTATTCCCCTTTGTATCAATATTCTCACACTTATAATGTCGTCACCAATACTCACCGCCATTGCAGACTTAGCGGCAAGGCTTGACAAGTTGGAAACACATAGATCTGATCGACGAGTCGAGAGGCGGAGTTCACAAGCACGGTCACAGTCACATAGAAGATCTCTCTTCCGGCAGCGGTCCCGAATGTCTTCTAGGGACAGTAATATATGTTGGTATCATAGGAAGTTTGGACGTCATGCCTTGAAATGTGTCAGACCGTGCATCTTTAGTGAAGAGAACCAGGCTCAGGGGAAACGTCTCAACCAGACAGTGATGGCGACAGCTGTTACTGGCAACCATTCAAGTCGCCTTTTCTACGTGAAGGACAAAACCACAGGCACATTATTCCTGGTAGACACAGGAGCCGAAGTTAGTGTAATACCTCCTTCACTCTCCAGGCGATCTTCTAGCACAGCTGCAAAACTCTCACTTCGAGCAGCTAACCAAACTAGCATACGGACTTACGGCGAACAATCACTTATTTTGGATCTTGGTTTACGTCGTCGATTTACATGGATATTCATAGTAGCTGACGTTAGTCATGCCATATTGGGTGCCGATTTTTTAAGCAATTTCAATCTGCTGGTTGATGTCAACAAGAAAAAGCTGATTGATAACTGCACCCAGCTTCAAGTCCACGGAATCATCTCAAACTACTCTGTTTATAACATATGCATCGAGAAGCCAGATGACTGCATGTTCTCTGCATTACTGCATCGTTTCCCAAAAATTTTAAAGCCATCTTATAATATCGAAGATGTTCCTCATTCTGTCACGCATAAAATTGTCACAACTGGTCAACCCGTCAGAGCACGTCCTCGTCGACTACCACCTGACAAGTTAGCAGCAGCCAAAGCTGAATTCGAACACATGATGCAATTGGGCATCATCCGGTCATCCAACAGTCCCTGGTCCTCACTATTACATATGGTACCAAAAGCTGAGCATGATTGGCGACCGTGTGGGGATTACCGACGTTTGAATAACGCCACTGTTCCAGATCGTTATCCCATTCCCCACTTGCATGATTTCTCTCTAACACTGCAAGGTAAAACTATTTTCTCCAAAGTGGATTTAGTCAGAGCTTATCACCAGATACCAGTTGCTCCAGAGGACATCGAGAAGACAGCCATTATAACACCTTTTGGCTTGTTTGAATTCCTACGAATGCCTTTCGGGCTGAAAAACGCTGCACAAACTTTTCAGCGCTTCATGGATCAAGTCACGCGGGGCCTTGACTTTGTATTCGTTTATATCGACGACGTACTAATTGCTAGCAAGTCGGAAGAGGAACATAAGAATCATCTTAGCACTTTGTTTCAGCGTTTCGAACAGTATGGTGTCGCGATAAATCCTAAGAAGTGCATTTTCGGTGCCTCTTCTATTCAATTTCTGGGACACTACATAACTGCCGAGGGAATCAGGCCTACTGAGGAAAAGATAGATACAATCAAAAACTTCCCCCAACCAGACTCTTTGAAGAAAGTCCGACAATTTTTGGGGATGTTTAATTTCTATCGACGTTTTATTCCTTCGTGTGCCTCTATCGTCCAGCCTTTAACCGATCTCCTTAAAAGTGATCCTAAAAAATTTCAATGGTCAGAGCAAGCACACGAATCTTTCTGCAACGCGAAAGACGCTTTATCTAAAGTCGCTATGTTGTCTCACATCAACCCCGACGCATCTCTTATCTTGTGTACAGATGCCTCCCAAGTAGCTGTGGGCGCGGTGTTACAGCAGAAAATTAATGGTGACGTTACTCCACTTGCTTTCTTTTCGAAGAGGTTAGAACCGGCTCAGACACGTTACAGTACTTTTGGGAGAGAATTGTTGGCTATATACCTAGCAGTCAAACACTTCAGTTACTTACTACAGGGTCGTCATTTCACTATTTTTACTGACCACAAACCTCTGTGCTATGCTTTCACCACTTCGCTGGATAAACACTCCCCAAGAGAAGCCAGACAGTTAGACTATATCTCCCAATTTTCAACTGACATACAATACATCAAAGGGGACGCAAACGTGGTAGCTGATTCTCTTTCAAGAGGTGATATACACCAGCTTGAAACTTCCGTAGACGTCAGTCTTGACCGGATGGCTCAGTTACAAAGAAACGACTCAGAACTTCGAAAGTGTCGCGAAAACTCTTCCTTACAGCTCAGGGACGTACCTATTCTCTTATCAGATGCCACTATAGTTTGTGATGTCTCTACCGGCACTAATCGTCCGTTTGTTCCTCTCCAATGCCGAAGAGCTTTATTTGACCACTTACATTCGCTCTCTCACCCTGGAGTACGTGCCACCGTCAGACTCATCAGCGAACGTTTCGTGTGGCCTAAAATGAACTCTGACATTCGGAGATGGGCACGAGAATGTCTCCAATGCCAACGCTCCAAAGTACATCGCCACACTATCACAACGCCAAAAACGTTCGATTTACCGGACAGGAGATTTCAGCACGTTCATATAGATATCGTAGGACCATTGCCAACGTCAAGAGGATATACACATATCCTGACAGCCATTGATAGATTTACTCGTTGGGCTATTGCATGCCCCCTGAACGATATATCGGCCGAAAATGTTGCTTTGGTTTTCCTCGACCGCTGGGTGTCAAATTACGGTGTACCAACTACGATTACATCCGATCGAGGTGCTCAATTCCAATCGACGCTGTTTCGTGAACTGACGAGACTCCTGGGAGTTAAACATATCTCCACAACAGCCTACCATCCGGCAGCGAATGGTCTTGTGGAAAGATTTCACAGACAACTGAAAAGCTCCCTGATGGCACAGAGTGATGCATCTAAATGGAGTGAATACTTACCTCTGATTCTACTTAGCATACGATCAACTGTTAAAGAGGACCTTGGTTGTACACCCGCACAACTAGTTTACGGCACTACCTTAACACTGCCAGGACAGCTAGTATCCTCTCATGACTCTCAAAATGTGAATATTTCCGAGTTTTCTGATCAACTGACCAGACGAATGTCACAACTTCAACCAATAGCTCCGAGACAATGTCCCCGCAGAGAAAACCTAAGTAGCCATCTACAAACCTGTAAATTTGTCTTTATACGGATCGACAACGTCAGGAAAGGGCTACAACCTCCATATGAAGGCCCATACCCAGTAGTGCATCGCGCGGAAAAATATTTCACAGTGAGCAAAGAAGGTAAAAAGATGACGGTCTCCGTGGATAGACTCAAACCTGCTTACACAGATGGCGACGACATCCCAACAGCGACTTCAGCAGACAAACAAGAAACCGCCAAAGCTCCAGAGGTGCCAATAATGCTACCTCCCCCTTGCATTACTCGTAGTGGCAGACAGGTTAATAAACCTGCCCGTTTTGTACACTTTACTGATTAATATCTTTAAGGTTGTAACAATTTTTTTTTTACGTATACATCATTGATCATTGTTGTTAATTATTGACTTACGTAGTTTATTTGTGTCAGATACGACATCATTTTTTGTGCCGAAGCATTGCTATTTTTTTTTACTACCTCAGTACTGTATATGTGTATATATGTATTCACAATTGTTCTCCCATAATTACTACTATATTGGTTAGCGTTTTAACGGACATTATCCTTATTATTATTATTATTAGTGCCATTCAGTTTGATGCCATCGTTCCAATTAACATTGATCTCTTTCGCAATTTTTTTTTTTCTTTCATGTGTCATATAAACAGAGCTGACATATACTCACCTGTGTTTATTAAGAGAATATTTTTTTTTTGTTTGTTTTGTTTTGTGTGCGTGTTCACTCTCCGTAATATGTATCCATTGTACTCCCACCCACTTCCAGTTCAGAAGTTGATGTTGAACTATTCACTAAAGCGTAAAAAAAATCTTTTCCATTTTTTTTTCGTATTCTCATAGTGTTCTGTAGCATTATAATTATTTTTCTTCTCACAATTCTACTGCAAATCGTCGGTAGCAGTTCCTCCGGACTTCTAAGAGGGGGAGCCGTGTGGCGGCCTAAAAACATATCAAATTATATGTTCACGAAAAAAAGAAGGAATTCAACCTAAAAACCTTGAACCGCGCGGAAGGAACGAATCGTTCGCCATCTCTCCGGCTGCTCGCCCAGCACATCTGCTGACCAACGCTGCCTCGCACTGGTTGACACATCCCCGTCAAGAACTTTGCTCCTATCTGCCTTACTCTACGTGGATCCTTCCAACGGTTGACAGCGCTAAGTTGTAGTGGAGAATTTGTATAATCAAGAGAAGGACAATTACATTCCTATAATTTCGTACGTCTATAATTTGTGTATTTTGTGACTGTTATAGTTTTCTTCAAATAACCTCAGTCCTATTTTTGTGTATATTAACTTAAGTGAACTGAATATTTTATATACACGTATTTGTTAGTACTTGTTCTGTCCTTTTAATTGCGTTTATATACTTACCTAGCTACTAGGTCCACTACACGTCTTGTAACAGGTTTTCGCGGGATTTTGAAGGGAAAAACAAAGCAATCTATCTCCGAGTTCCATTCTAAACCCAACGTACTTTCTACCTTCACTGTATCTCCATGGATGAGTCGAGACGTCGGGGTAGGCTCCTTTAGCGTTACCGATTTTAATACTTCTGCCCGCTTAGCAATCCATTTATGCAGTCGGAAACCTGCACGACTTAGCAGATCACTTACGTCAGTGAAAAACTCACTGGCGGTCTCAACATCCTCAAAGCATGCCAAGCAGTCGTCGACACAAAAGTTGTGCCGTACTATATGTCTTACTGTTTCCGGATATAAGCAGCCAAAGTCCTCTACTGCCTTTCTCAACGCGAAGTTAGCACAGAAGGGTGATGAAGTTGCCCCGAAGGGATGCGCTGTCATCTGAAACTCCTCCACCACAGAAATCTTAATGCTCCTCGATCGTCTACTGGCACCTTCACTTGCATAAACATATCAGCTATGTCCGCGACTACAGCAATAAGCTTTTCTCGAAAGCGCAACAGAACACCAACAAGCTCGGCAATCGTATCAGGTCCTTGATATAGCTTATAGTTCAAAGAATAACCTCTAAAGGTTCCGGCGCAATCTAGGACTATTCTCAGTTTATCTGGCTTTTCCGGATTCATTACGGGATGATGTGGAAGATACCATCTTGGGCGATAGTTGGCTGCTAGCTGCTCTGGAGGTACCGGAAGGGCATAACCATTTTTAACATCGTATTTATCCCATCCACATATCGTGCTAAAAGGTTCTTGTCACGCGATAACCTCCGTTTCTGACTGAATAACCGATTTATAGCGACTACATAATTATTTTCCGTTACCTTTACTGGATCTCTCCATGGCAAGGGAATGATGTATTGCCCCTTTCTAAGACGGTGCTTTGAGTAACCAACTCGATAACCTTACGATCTTCGATAGAAAATGAGTGTTCGTTTTCTTCAGTATCCTTAAACTCAGCTTCATATAGCCTTCTGATGTCGTCTTTGATACTCTCTTCTCTGATTAGAGCGTAGTTGACAGTGCCTCTTTTCGTATTTCCATGAAGTGGCCCTAGCAAGACCCAACCGAGCAATGTCTTGATTGCATAAGGTTGTTTGCGACTACCTGAACGCTGATCGAGGACCCAATGCGCCTCGGGAACATCGCAGCCTATGAGCAATGTGACCCTTTTATCATCAAGTTCGCGGGATGGCAATTCCTGGAGATGTGGCCAGCGACGGGCCTCCTGTGATATCGATAGTGAGGGTGCATTGACTGGCAAGGATGGCAACGCGAACACTCTGTCAAGTTTTATCATTTCATTTTCATCCATTGATGCGACTTCCAGTTCGCACATGTTGCCCTGAACCTAACTCGCACCATTGATTGTTGTCAAGGTCATAGACGATGGTGTGCCCTCTAGGCCTAGGCTGCTTAATAGATCCTTCGTAACTAAGGTAACGTCGGAGCCGTTTTCCAGAAAGGCATAAGTATCTATTTCCTTACCGTGGGCCCGCACCTTGATGGGGATCACACCTAGTATAACTGCCGTTCCATAATGCATAGTAGCAGCACATGTCGCCTTTTCTGCCACTTGATTTACGATCGGTTCAACATGTGGCAGTGGGTGATGTTTACCACTGCAATGAGCTTTGGAACATTTTATACGCGATACGCAATGATCGATACGATGTCCGACCTCTAAGCACAAAAAGCATACTCTATGGCGGCGGACGCAGCTCCATCTGTCTCGCACATCTAATCCAACGAACTTCTGATATGAAGCAGTAGCATGGTTAAACCTACAGAGGATACACAGTCCCTTGGGTGCAGTGGTCCTTTCTCCCTGTATTGCGAAGGATGTGCCCCCATGACCACCCTGTCTATTTAGTGAAACTTTGGCGTTTGGGCGGTTAAAGCCCTCTGAAACGAGGTGTCCGTAACGGCTTCGTGCCACTCTTGCCTCTGTAGAAACAAACTGGCAAAGATCCTGAAAAGATGGCTCTTGCCCTTCCTGATTCCTTGCGTCTGCTAGCCTGGCCCAATTCCTTCGAACTGCTACCGGCAGTATGCGTACTATTCTCTTGTGAGTTGTTACAGAATTTAAGTCCGACAAATAGTTCATTTCAGTTTTGGCAATCAGGTAATTCTGAAGCTGTATTGATAGACGGGATAGAGCTTCTCCATCTTCTGCCACACGTCGTAGGCTTCTAATCATGTCTTCAATACGGTTTCGTGTGATGACGTGGATCACTCCAAACAGATCCTGTAAGATACTCTTAGCTCGCGCATACGCACTCTCAGGATGCAAGATCACGCATTCATGTACAGCTGCATTAGCTCGACCCTTACAATAGTGCAACAGATACAACATTCATTAACCAGGGTCCTTTACTCTATTCTCGACATAATATTTGAATTCCTTGGTAAATCTCAAGTAGAAAATCAAAACAAATGATTCAGCGAAAAGACTCTTTTCAACGAATTTATCATCAAGCTGTACAGTCGTATATATATGGTTTTTAGGAAGTTATATCCGGTGAGGGAATTGAAACATAGGTGTGAATGCATAAAATAATAATAATATGAAATGCAATTAAAACTAAAATGTTTGTGATTATAATCGTAGTTAAATGTCAAGTGGCAAAGCAAATTAATGTCATATATAGAATAATTCATAGGATGGATAGAACTTGAAAAAGGTGTGCAATTATAAGATTAGTAGACAAATCGAATAAAATAAAAACGTTAAGTAATATTGTGTGAAATTTAATAGCATAAAATTTAGTGTTGCATAAAGGGATTGATTTAGAATGACAAGTGGAACAAGTGAAATAATACCGGGGACAATTAAAAGTGAGAGTACTAATGGTAACAATTGACTTAATAAGGAAGAGCATGCAAAATGAATAGACAAATTGTCCCCGGTATCATTTCACTTGTTCCACTTGTCATTCTAAATCAATCCCTTTATGCAACATTAAATTTTATGCTATTAAATTTCACACAATATTACTTAACGTTTTTATTTTATTCGATTTGTCTACTAATCTTATAATTGCACACCTTTTTCAAGTTCTATCCATCCTATGAATTATTCTATATATGACATTAATTTGCTTTGCCACTTGACATTTAACTACGATTATAATCACAAACATTTTAGTTTTAATTGCATTTCATATTATTATTATTTTATGCATTCACACCTATGTTTCAATTCCCTCACCGGATATAACTTCCTAAAAACCATATATATACGACTGTACAGCTTGATGATAAATTCGTTGAAAAGAGTCTTTTCGCTGAATCATTTGTTTTGATTTTCTATATGTTATAGTGGGAATTTTCCATGATTTAAAAAATCTCAAGTAGTCAGTACAGTTGCCATCAAAATAGAACATTTCAACCTTAGTCATGTCAAGTTTCTCTACGACCGCGCTCTTCCCGATCGTAACAGGAGCGCCCCCGCCAACCATTGCGGCACAATCTTTCACATATCGTTCTAGTTGCTCCCGGTTATCAATGATACTGCCTCTTTCATATTCCTCTATGTTCCGTTCGTCGTCCACGGCTAACTTCACATGCAGCTCGGCCATTTCGACATCATGTCTAGTCTTTAGCAACTTTTTCTCTAACTCTAACTCCAATCGAAGCTGTTTCTCTTTCAGCTACGCCCTTCGTAGCGACGACTTAGCACTACTTACTCACGATAATGATGATTTCGAACAACTGACATGAGAGCCGGGGCACGAAAGATTATCAACATGATCATTTATACAAACGGAGACTTGCCGACTCTCCGACTGCTGCTCCGAAATTCGCTTCTCTGATCTGGCTTGCATTGTTCCAAAAAAATGTATTTTCAGCAACGTTGCGTGCCGCCAATTCACCACAGTTTCTTCTGGATGAATGTTCAGTACTGACCAGTTCAGTAAGGGATTTTCTGTTTGACGTTAAGTACTTACCAGTTCAGTACGGTCTTTTCCGTTAAGTACTGTAAGTGCAATATCGCTTGAAATTAAGTCACGTGTACATAAAGGCTATCCCGGTCCAGAGCAAACAAGAAGCCGGTCACTGCTTCTACGATACTATTAATAAGCAAATCAATAACTATATATGCTTTCAAATCTTTAAATATTCCCATTTATAATATTAGAACAAGACATATAAGCGAACAATATTGTTTTCAGTTAGATCTTCTTCAGGCTTTACTCTCATTTACATAGATTTATATATAAAATTTTAACCAATGACGGTGATTTTGGGAATCAAATAATAATATTAATAGTCTTAATAATAATAATAATGATAATAATAATAGTGTGGTAAATGTTTTGAACGTAGTTAATAACGATGATTATAATGATAACAAAATATTTATAATAAGGTTTATGCAGGTGATAAGAATAACAAAGATAGTATATGTATATGTGTATAAATAAATTGGGTCAAATCTTAAAAGGTGAAGTGGAACGATAATCAGATTTAAAATAAATATTATAAAAGTACAAAGGAGGTGCAAAATAAGAAAGGGTGGGAGGGTTTTGATTAGAATTTGCCCCCTACGCCAAGGGAGAGACAAAGGTTGAACAAACTTCTTTTGTATGCAAAGACTAGGATTGTTATCTCGAATTCCCACAGCTTCGGCTATGTGTTAAAGTCGGATTCGAATCCCGATCGAAATGCTGGATGGAATGAGATAGATAACTTTGAAGGTACTATTTTTGTCCACTTGGTGACCGCTATCAATCAAATTAGCCAAATTAGAACTTCTTATAGATTTTATTTGACCTTTTCCGAACCATGAAGGAAGATGCTCATTAATGCGTTTGTTAAGCTGTCTAGTTGTTTGCCCTATATAGTTCTGTCCACAGGAGCAGCTAAATTTATAGATACACACAGATGTCGCATAGCTAGGTAGCTTGTCTTTCACTTGAGCAATCAAAATTGGTCGGCTGGAAAATGACAAACAAAGGGTGGCGGCAGTATAAGTCCGTTTTATCGCTCTCGATAATCTCAGATGTAAGACATCACTAACCACGTCACCATTAAATTGAAGTTTCATGAACAGTTCTTTCTTTTTAACTGTTGTCAGTTTTCCTTTGTTGTACCTGGTATTCATGTGTCTCCTAACAAATCTACTAGGATAACCCATTTGGACCAGCGTATTTTCGATATATCCTAGCTCATTTTCTAGGGAGTCATCTTTGCAGATACGTTTTACTCTATTCGTGAGACATCTGACCAAATTGATTTTATATCGGATTGGTACAAAACTGAGGAAATGTGTATATTGTCCTACAGATGTAGGTTTTCTATAGACATCTCTCTTAAGTGAACCATCCTCTCTTCTGCTCAATTGGACGTCAAGGAAATGTAGTCCACCATCATGTTCTTCTTCACAAGCGAAGATGAGCGATGGATGTGCATCATTAAACTTTTTTAACATTTCGTTCTTGTCAACTTTCACATCAAGAATAATGAACGTATCATCAACATAGCGAAAATAAGAATCAGTTTTATCGATTACTCGTTTCAATGGACCATTTTCAACCTAAGCAAGAAAGAAATCTGCCAAAATTGGCCCTAATGGAGAACCCATGGCAATACCGTCGATTTGTCTGTGTAAAGGTTGTTGAATGTGAAGTGCACATTCATAGTACATCTTAAAAGCAACTCTTTCAGACTAATAACTGGAATTCCGATGTCGAACTGTTTTTCTAGTATCTGTTGGCATATGAAATCCACAGTTTCCATAAGTGGTACATTGGTGAACAGTGATGCTATGTGATTATTATTTGTAATAGTAGTATTGTATTTCGCAATGACCGAATTACTGGAATTCAACCAAAACACAGAGAGGGATGAATTTAGGAATTTGTATTAGGCGGAATTATATTTCAAATCATATATATTAAATACATTAACAAACAACAGTAAATATTTAAACAATACAAAGATAAAAATTGTCAATCACCACATGCTATATCTAAGGATAACATTTGCTTCCCATTTACATTGATATCATCTACGTTGGCAATGAATTCAAAAACGTCTTTAACACTATGGTTTACTACCATCTTGTGTAACGGTTGGAGGAGTTCACCTAGCCACTTTGCCACACCATGGTAGGTGGAATGAGACATACCTAGGACTGGGCGAAGAGGAAGTCCTGGTTTATGTACTTTGGATGTACTTCGTGTTATCACAGGTTGCCTCACTTTTTCATCCTTATTATTGATAAAACCATTGACTAATTGCAAAATTCATATTCACCATTTTATGATCCTATAGATAAAACACCATGATTGGTTTATATTTGAATTTTTATTTGTAAACTTATGTACATTAGAGTTAAGCCTGATGAGATCTAATTGAAAACAATATCGTTCGCTTAAATGTGTCGTTATAAATCTGACATTTAGAAGGATTCAGTGTAAAACGATTGACGGATTGATTGATCTAACATAGGAGAGTATTCATATCAGTCAGAACAATCTAATGAAGAATTAATTAAGGCAGAAATTATCACATCATCAGCATATCTAATTAAGGACAACCACAGTGTTTGTTCAGAGAAGAAATATCCCTTTTCAACGACTACTTCATTTTCAAGGTATACAGCCGTATTTAGACTACGGAAAAGGGCATTAAGTGAGGGCACTAGTAATTGTTCAGTCAATCTTGTACATATGATTAAAATGATGTATTGAGTGGCTAGAGAACGAATTGTCAAAGACTTTGAAGAAGTTAAAGAACGAATCTATGATCTTCCTCAGGTGTATAAAGATGGTGTCCCTCTGCAACCCATATTAGATATGCTCAACTCCCCTTATCATTCTACAGCTAAATGGCTCGCTAAAATCCTCGAATCCGTACGATCAAATCTATGTAAACATAGTTTTTGGACACTTTTGATTTCGTCAGCTGCGTTGATGGAATTAATGTGACCGGTAAGCGTATGATCTCATTAGATGTTTGCTCTTTGTTTACAAATGTATCGTTAGACGGAACTATTTGTTATCCATGTGATTACATCGACCTAAACATTCAAGTACCAACTAACTATCTGAAGCAGCCTTTATTGATATTCACGCTTAATGTACAGTTTGGATTTAACGATGTCGTTTATAATCAAAGGGGTGGAGTCTACATTAGGACCTCTCCTCCCAGCGGATTTCTTCATGGCAAGCTTAGACAGTGGTCCATTGAAAGAAACAATCTCGAGTTTCTATATGTATAAGCAATACATTAACGTCACCTTCATTATTTGTAACGACAACTGTTCAACCACCGAGCTTCTTGAAAAATTTAATGGCTCTCACACATCGATCCTTTTCACCGTTGAAGAAGAATCAAATTCCTCATTGCACTTCATAGATGTGATGTTAGATAGAAGAGAGAATGGCACGTTGAAAACGTTAATTTATCAAAAGCCAACATTTACAGGGAAGTACACTAACTTCAACAGTTGGGTACCTCTAGGTAGGAAGACAAATCTTATGTGTTCTCTATGTTTCAGAACTCGGAAAACTTCCTCTATAGATATGGTCGACATGGAAGTAGAAAATCTTCACACAATTCTCTTAAATAATAGATATCCCAGAAGGTTTATTGACAGAAACATCAGGAAAGAAACCATCCCCAGTGGAATCACAGTGCCGAAGAAGACACTTTTCATGAGTTTGGCGTATACAGGTAACACTGTTGCTGAAGTCATTAAAAGTAGTTTATCTAAATGGACTAAACGCTGTTTTTATGCAGCTAACTTACATTTGGTAATTACCAGCCGAAATATGATTCGACAATGCGTTAAGGATAAACTACCACTTATGTCCACCCCTATGTGTATATACTTGTTCACGTGGTCATGTAGAGCCGATTACTTTAGACGTTGTGAGCGTGTTCTCCGTAAACGCGTAGCCGAACACCATCCGGTTTGATTAATGAAAGGTTAGCATAGGACGACGAAGCCTTCACTTTGTGAACACATTCTGGAGTCAGGTCATTCAGCCCGACGTGATTTATCCATCAAAGTTATTTACAGGACCAAATCCAACCACCCCACAAGCTTACGTTTTCTGCACTTATGCATAGCCTGCCAAAGCTCTATCTGTGCATGGACAGAAACCTAAATTATGTATTCAAAACGGCTTTGTAAAACTCTCTTCTTTATCTTCATCATAGTTATGTTCTTCTAATGTATTTATATTTTACCTCTTGTATTCATTACACTTCGCTTCGTCTTCACCGAATTTACTGCTACCATCATCACACTGTTAACTTTGTAGACAACACTTGACTTACAATTTTAAAGTCTTCATATCAGTTCACTTATTTAGTAATCCTTAAAAGTTTTGTAATTCACCCACTTCAACCCTACCCACTTAATACATTATTCCAATTGCCTTAATTCTTATCACATGTAAATTGCGAGATTTAATAATGTGAAATATTCCCATATCATAAATTCAAAGTTAATCTGAAGGAAGAATACTGTTTTCAATAATTTCTTCTATTCAGGTTCTTACAATTATAAAATATAATCTTTGTTGTCGTTACAATAACGATAGCCAGTTAGCCGGCGGATACATTTTATTAACGTAGAATAACAGATTAGCAGTTATGGGGTGTGAAAATAAATAGTCGTATTTGTGTGACAAACGTGCTAGGCTGAAATCGATTACAAAATATTGTAAAATGGGAGACAATGGTGGTGATTAGTCATATCATTCCATATCGGAAAGACACAGCTGAACAACTTCAAAGACTATTTGCTTCATATAATATTAAAGTCTATTTGAAGGCCTTTAATTCTCTGGAGAAAGCTTTGGTGAATGTCAAGGATATGGTTCCCAAAATGTCACAAATTAATTGTGTCTATAGGATACAGTGTTCAGAATGTGATGCATGCTATATAGGGGAGAGCAGTAGATAAGTGAAGGTCAGAGTGAATGAACATAGACTATGCGCGAAACGTCCACCTAGAAATGAAGTAGAACTAAAAAGTCTAGAAAAAAGATCGACTATAGCAATGCATGCGACAGACAGCGGACATATGATTGATTTCGACAATACTGAAAGACACTACCCTTCTCGAATTGCAAACTTAACCTTGTAAGGACACGCATTCAAATCAATCAAGCGCCATACAACATTGAACTACGTTCGTGAATCTCATTGGATAATTTGACCTCGTTCGCTGATTGGTAGTTACTGGTGCTTAAAGTTTAACTTGGCCAGTTTGTGTTATTTGTCAAATGGAAAAGACGTCAATTCACATGTGACAAACATCATAATACATTTTTTCAAAGGTCATGGAGGTTCATAGAAGTTTTTGTTGTTTTTTGCATCTGTCTTACTTCATTAGAGTTTGCTATATAGGTGATAGGTATATCCCTTCCTTCCTACTTACTGCATTCGATGTGGTTAAAATGTTCAAAGCTTAAGAGGTCAACCTTTCTTTAGGTGAATGAAATTCTCTTCCGAGAATTTCGACATTGTCGAAATCAATCATATGTCCGCTGTCTGTCGCATGCATTGCTATAGTCGATCTTTTTTCTAGACTTTTTAGTTCTACTTCATTTCTAGGTGGACGTTTCGCGCATAGTCTATGTTCATTCACTCTGACCTTCACTTATCTACTGCTCTCCCCTATATAGCATGCATCACATTCTGAACACTGTATCCTATAGACACAATTAATTTGTGACATTTTGGGAACCATATCCTTGACATTCACCAAAGCTTTCTCCAGAGAATTAAAGGCCTTCAAATAGACTTTAATATTATATGAAGCAAATAGTCTTTGAAGTTGTTCAGCTGTGTCTTTCCGATATGGAATGATATGACTAATCACCACCATTGTCTCCCATTTTACAATATTTTGTAATCGATTTCAGCCTAGCACGTTTGTCACACAAATACGACTATTTATTTTCACACCCCATAACTGCTAATCTGTTATTCTACGTTAATAAAATGTATCCGCCGGTTAACTGGCTATCGTTATTGTAACGACAACAAAGATTATATTTTATAATTGTAAGAACCTGAATAGAAGAAATTATTGAAAACAGTATTCTTCCTTCAGATTAACTTTGAATTTATGATATGGGAATATTTCACATTATTAAATCTCGCAATTTACATGTGATAAGAATTAAGGCAATTGGAATAATGTATTAAGTGGGTAGGGTTGAAGTGGGTGAATTACAAAACTTTTAAGGATTACTAAATAAGTGAACTGATATGAAGACTTTAAAATTGTAAGTCAAGTGTTGTCTACAAAGTTAACAGTGTGATGATGGTAGCAGTAAATTCGGTGAAGACGAAGCGAAGTGTAATGAATACAAGAGGTAAAATATAAATACATTAGAAGAACATAACTATGATGAAGATAAAGAAGAGAGTTTTACAAAGCCGTTTTGAATACATAATTTAGGTTTCTGTCCATGCACAGATAGAGCTTTGGCAGGCTATGCATAAGTGCAGAAAACGTAAGCTTGTGGGGTGGTTGGATTTGGTCCTGTAAATAACTTTGATGGATAAATCACGTCGGGCTGAATGACCTGACTCCAGAATGTGTTCACAAAGTGAAGGCTTCGTCGTCCTATGCTAACCTTTCATTAATCAAACCGGATGGTGTTCGGCTACGCGTTTACGGAGAACACGCTCACAACGTCTAAAGTAATCGGCTCTACATGACCACGTGAACAAGTATATACACATAGGGGTGGACATAAGTGGTAGTTTATCCTTAACGCATTGTCGAATCATATTTCGGCTGGTAATTACCAAATGTAAGTTAGCTGCATAAAAACAGCGTTTAGTCCATTTAGATAAACTACTTTTAATGACTTCAGCAACAGTGTTACCTGTATACGCCAAACTCATGAAAAGTGTCTTCTTCGGCACTGTGATTCCACTGGGGATGGTTTCTTTCCTGATGTTTCTGTCAATAAACCTTCTGGGATATCTATTATTTAAGAGAATTGTGTGAAGATTTTCTACTTCCATGTCGACCATATCTATAGAGGAAGTTTTCCGAGTTCTGAAACATAGAGAACACATAAGATTTGTCTTCCTACCTAGAGGTACCCAACTGTTGAAGTTAGTGTACTTCCCTGTAAATGTTGGCTTTTGATAAATTAACGTTTTCAACGTGCCATTCTCTCTTCTATCTAACATCACATCTATGAAGTGCAATGAGGAATTTGATTCTTCTTCAACGGTGAAAAGGATCGATGTGTGAGAGCCATTAAATTTTTCAAGAAGCTCGGTGGTTGAACAGTTGTCGTTACAAATAATGAAGGTGACGTTAATGTATTGCTTATACATATAGAAACTCGAGATTGTTTCTTTCAATGGACCACTGTCTAAGCTTGCCATGAAGAAATCCGCTGGGAGGAGAGGTCCTAATGTAGACTCCACCCCTTTGATTATAAACGACATCGTTAAATCCAAACTGTACATTAAGCGTGAATATCAATAAAGGCTGCTTCAGATAGTTAGTTGGTACTTGAATGTTTAGGTCGATGTAATCACATGGATAACAAATAGTTCCGTCTAACGATACATTTGTAAACAAAGAGCAAACATCTAATGAGATCATACGCTTACCGGTCACATTAATTCCATCAACGCAGCTGACGAAATCAAAAGTGTCCAAAAACTATGTTTACATAGATTTGATCGTACGGATTCAAGGATTTTAGCGAGCCATTTAGCTGTAGAATGATAAGGGGAGTTGAGCATATCTAATATGGGTTGCAGAGGGACACCATCTTTATACACCTGAGGAAGATCATAGATTCGTTCTTTAACTTCTTCAAAGTCTTTGACAATTCGTTCTCTAGCCACTCAATACATCATTTTAATCATATGTACAAGATTGACTGAACAATTACTAGTGCCCTCACTTAATGCCCTTTTCCGTAGTCTAAATACGGCTGTATACCTTGAAAATGAAGTAGTCGTTGAAAAGGGATATTTCTTCTCTGAACAAACACTGTGGTTGTCCTTAATTAGATATGCTGATGATGTGATAATTTCTGCCTTAATTAATTCTTCATTAGATTGTTCTGACTGATATGAATACTCTCCTATGTTAGATCAATCAATCCGTCAATCGTTTTACACTGAATCCTTCTAAATGTCAGATTTATAACGACACATTTAAGCGAACGATATTGTTTTCAATTAGATCTCATCAGGCTTAACTCTAATGTACATAAGTTTACAAATAAAAATTCAAATATAAACCAATCATGGTGTTTTATCTATAGGATCATAAAATGGTGAATATGAATTTTGCAATTAGTCAATGGTTTTATCAATAATAAGGATGAAAAAGTGAGGCAACCTGTGATAACACGAAGTACATCCAAAGTACATAAACCAGGACTTCCTCTTCGCCCAGTCCTAGGTATGTCTCATTCCACCTACCATGGTGTGGCAAAGTGGCTAGGTGAACTCCTCCAACCGTTACACAAGATGGTAGTAAACCATAGTGTTAAAGACGTTTTTGAATTCATTGCCAACGTAGATGATATCAATGTAAATGGGAAGCAAATGTTATCCTTAGATATAGCATGTGGTGATTGACAATTTTTATCTTTGTATTGTTTAAATATTTACTGTTGTTTGTTAATGTATTTAATATATATGATTTGAAATATAATTCCGCCTAATACAAATTCCTAAATTCATCCCTCTCTGTGTTTTGGTTGAATTCCAGTAATTCGGTCATTGCGAAATACAATACTACTATTACAAATAATAATCACATAGCATCACTGTTCACCAATGTACCACTTATGGAAACTGTGGATTTCATATGCCAACAGATACTAGAAAAACAGTTCGACATCGGAATTCCAGTTATTAGTCTGAAAGAGTTGCTTTTAAGATGTACTATGAATGTGCACTTCACATTCAACAACCTTTACACAGACAAATCGACGGTATTGCCATGGGTTCTCCATTAGGGCCAATTTTGGCAGATTTCTTTCTTGCTTAGGTTGAAAATGGTCCATTGAAACGAGTAATCGATAAAACTGATTCTTATTTTCGCTATGTTGATGATACGTTCATTATTCTTGATGTGAAAGTTGACAAGAACGAAATGTTAAAAAAGTTTAATGATGCACATCCATCGCTCATCTTCGCTTGTGAAGAAGAACATGATGGTGGACTACATTTCCTTGACGTCCAATTGAGCAGAAGAGAGGATGGTTCACTTAAGAGAGATGTCTATAGAAAACCTACATCTGTAGGACAATATACACATTTCCTCAGTTTTGTACCAATCCGATATAAAATCAATTTGGTCAGATGTCTCACGAATAGAGTAAAACGTATCTGCAAAGATGACTCCCTAGAAAATGAGCTAGGATATATCGAAAATACGCTGGTCCAAATGGGTTATCCTAGTAGATTTGTTAGGAGACACATGAATACCAGGTACAACAAAGGAAAACTGACAACAGTTAAAAAGAAAGAACTGTTCATGAAACTTCAATTTAATGGTGACGTGGTTAGTGATGTCTTACATCTGAGATTATCGAGAGCGATAAAACGGACTTAACCATAACCGTCTAAGCATTGAAAATATGACGCTTTCGATGAAAATATAGTTTTTTTCAAACATTGGTGTTGTTGTTTTTTCCTCAAAGCAACCAGACTTCAAGCAAGCAACGAATATGAACAAAGAGCAAGTTTTAGCTTTAATAAAGGCCTAGGTAGTTAAGATCAAATAGAGTATAATAGTGCGTAGATAAAAAGATTATTGTGGGGTAGGTAAGTGATATTTAAGTGAGGAGTGAATTCAAAGATCTGGAAAATTTGAACCCGTAGGACAAGCTGGCCTGTAAGATGTCTCACGAATTTCTGTAGGGCCCAATGAGTATCATCTCGACAAGAAGGTGAACAGGCTTGTAGATGGTAGGAGCAAAAGCACTTTTTTATTTATAATTTAGATCTGTACAACCCTTATTATTTTGTTTTGTTGAGGGTCCAGATTGATGTTTAATTCTCGAGCTGTCAAAAAATGCATGTTGTTGTCCTACAGATAGGAGCAATTCACATTTGTGACCACTACCATATCTTCTGATCAACATACGCCACCCTCCAATTACTAAGTTATAATCTGTGATCACTACACAACGTTTGACGATAGCCATTTCCGAGGAAGTAAAATGTAGGATAAGTGTTTGAACATACTTCTCACTAATCATTCTTATCAGATTTTATTTGCTTCCCTAATACAGAAAGTTGCAGCAATCTGAGGCAAACTGCTTCTAGTAAAGATACAAAGCCAATTTGATTGAATTTCGCGAAATATAGCCATTCATTCACAGGGAGAAACGCAATTATTGTTCAGCGAAGAAATATCCCTTTTCATCGACTACTTCATTTTCAAGCTGCGCAATCGTATTTATATTACGGAAAGAGAAGGCATTAAGTAGCACTAGAAATTGCTCAGTCAACATACATGTGAACGAAGAATATTGTTTTCAATAATTTCTTCTATTCAGGTTCTTACAATTATAAAATATAATCTTTGTTGTCGTTACAATAACGATAGCCAGTTAACCGGCGGATACATTTTATTAACGTAGAATAACAGATTAGCAGTTATGGGGTGTGAAAATAAATAGTCGTATTTGTGTGACAAACGTGCTAGGCTGAAATCGATTACAAAATATTGTAAAATGTGAGACCACTTTGTATTAGCCACTTACCTGACACCTTTTATAACCTTGAACTGACTTATAAGCTTCCAAACCGTAGGTGTTACGAACGTCCTGGAATAATTTGAGCGCTGAGTCAGATTGATCCAGCATAAATTATTTAAATTAATCCCAGCGTGTTAAGAAAGTCAAAACAAGATTTTTATGAACGTTTCGCTGTGTAAGGCACAGCTTCTTCAACAGATCTATTCGGATTTTATTGTTCGTCAAAATATATAGTCAAAAAGTTTTATATGAATTGAAGTCAGTTTATTTGAAGGTCACTTGTCCATGGACATTTATACCAATAGAAATATTTGATCAGTCATCATATATTTGTAGTGACTAATGTCGGATTGTTATTGTGTATATATTTTTTTCTGTATGAGTTTGTGGGCAAAGTTAAACTTTAAGCACCAGTAACGACCAATCAGCAAACGACCTTGAACGGACCAATCACATGAAAGAGGCGTTTATGATAAGTGGTAATGTATATTCATAGAAAAATGCATAAAATATAGGATGAGACAATTTCAACGGGTACCTTTCACGGACATGTGACAGAAACATTTCCCAATTCAGCATCGGACTGTCAACAGAAATTCGCACCACATTCTGTACATATATTCATATAAATGTCTATAAATGAGATCCTTTTGTGATCCATTTCGACATTGTCGAAATTCTCGGAAGAGAATTTCATTCACCTAAAGAAAGGTTGACCTCTTAAGCTTTGAACATTTTAACCACATCGAATGCAGTAAGTAGGAAGGAAGGGATATACCTATCACCTATATAGCAAACTCTAATGAAGTAAGACAGATGCAAAAAACAACAAAAACTTCTATGAACCTCCATGACCTTTGAAAAAATGTATTATGATGTTTGTCACATGTGAATTGACGTCTTTTCCATTTGACAAATAACACAAACTGGCCAAGTTAAACTTTAAGCACCAGTAACTACCAATCAGCGAACGAGGTCAAATTATCCAATGAGATTCACGAACGTAGTTCAATGTTGTATGGCGCTTGATTGATTTGAATGCGTGTCCTTACAAGGTTAAGTTTGCAATTCGAGAAGGGTAGTGTCTTTCAGTATTGCCTAGACTTACGCTTGCTTCGAAAGGGGAGAAGTTGTTCGTGTGGTGGTGTAATGACTCTAAAAAGCTATACTAGGCCAACTGATGGTTTTGTACATCGTTGTGGAATATGCTGGAAGCGAGTTAATATTAGAGTGGGTTATATTTCGTAGGAACTCTTTTTGCTAGGTCGCATCTCTCCCTATACCATATTTTATACACTTGTATGAGACAGTGTAGGTAAAGAAGAAATATAACCATGGTCGTCAGAGAGCAAACAACATTTGGGTTATCGGTTTATACGACACGTCCCTTCCAAAAGGGTTTGTTGAAAGAATAGGAGATAGGAAGGCGAGCACTTTGATACCTATTATAACTACTTGTGAAAAGGGGATCAATTGTGCATATGGACGAGTGGAAAGGCTATGATTCATTGTCAGAGATATCTCTGGGTTACATTCACCAGTGTGAACCACTCAAATGATTTCGTGGATCCTGTTACTGGGACTCATACGAAGTCAATTGAAGGATTTTGGTGCGGGTTGAAAAATCGGATAAGGGCTATAAATGGATCCCAAAAGGATCTCATTTATAGACATTTATATGAATATATGTACAGAATGTGGTGCGAATTTCTGTTGACAGTCCGATGCTGAATTGGGAAATGTTTCTGTCACATGTCCGTGAAAGGTACCCGTTGAAATTGTCTCATCCTATATTTTATGCATTTTTCTATGAATATACATTACCACTTATCATAAACGCCTCTTTCATGTGATTGGTCCGTTCAAGGTCGTTTGCTGATTGGTCGTTACTGGTGCTTAAAGTTTAACTTTGCCCACAAACTCATACAGAAAAAAATATATACACAATAACAATCCGACATTAGTCACTACAAATATATGATGACTGATCAAATATTTCTATTGGTATAAATGTCCATGGACAAGTGACCTTCAAATAAACTGACTTCAATTCATATAAAACTTTTTGACTATATATTTTGACGAACAATAAAATCCGAATAGATCTGTTGAAGAAGCTGTGCCTTACACAGCGAAACGTTCATAAAAATCTTGTTTTGACTTTCTTAACACGCTGGGATTAATTTAAATAATTTATGCTGGATCAATCTGACTCAGCGCTCAAATTATTCCAGGACGTTCGTAACACCTACGGTTTGGAAGCTTATAAGTCAGTTCAAGGTTATAAAAGGTGTCAGGTAAGTGGCTAATACAAAGTGGTCTCACATTTTACAATATTTTGTAATCGATTTCAGCCTAGCACGTTTGTCACACAAATACGACTATTTATTTTCACACCCCATAACTGCTAATCTGTTATTCTACGTTAATAAAATGTATCCGCCGGTTAACTGGCTATCGTTATTGTAACGACAACAAAGATTATATTTTATAATTGTAAGAACCTGAATAGAAGAAATTATTGAAAACAATATTCTTCGTTCACATGTATGTTGACTGAGCAATTTCTAGTGCTACTTAATGCCTTCTCTTTCCGTAATATAAATACGATTGCGCAGCTTGAAAATGAAGTAGTCGATGAAAAGGGATATTTCTTCGCTGAACAATAATTGCGTTTCTCCCTGTGAATGAATGGCTATATTTCGCGAAATTCAATCAAATTGGCTTTGTATCTTTACTAGAAGCAGTTTGCCTCAGATTGCTGCAACTTTCTGTATTAGGGAAGCAAATAAAATCTGATAAGAATGATTAGTGAGAAGTATGTTCAAACACTTATCCTACATTTTACTTCCTCGGAAATGGCTATCGTCAAACGTTGTGTAGTGATCACAGATTATAACTTAGTAATTGGAGGGTGGCGTATGTTGATCAGAAGATATGGTAGTGGTCACAAATGTGAATTGCTCCTATCTGTAGGACAACAACATGCATTTTTTGACAGCTCGAGAATTAAACATCAATCTGGACCCTCAACAAAACAAAATAATAAGGGTTGTACAGATCTAAATTATAAATAAAAAAGTGCTTTTGCTCCTACCATCTACAAGCCTGTTCACCTTCTTGTCGAGATGATACTCATTGGGCCCTACAGAAATTCGTGAGACATCTTACAGGCCAGCTTGTCCTACGGGTTCAAATTTTCCAGATCTTTGAATTCACTCCTCACTTAAATATCACTTACCTACCCCACAATAATCTTTTTATCTACGCACTATTATACTCTATTTGATCTTAACTACCTAGGCCTTTATTAAAGCTAAAACTTGCTCTTTGTTCATATTCGTTGCTTGCTTGAAGTCTGGTTGCTTTGAGGAAAAAACAACAACACCAATGTTTGAAAAAAACTATATTTTCATCGAAAGCGTCATATTTTCAATGCTTAGACGGTTATGGTTAGCATTAAACATTGCAAATGTACACTATCATTCCAAGGAGTCTCCAGCTACTTCTTGTATATATCTGGCAGATGTACTTCCAATGATGTATTATCCGTAATTGTATTTTATGCCATTTTTCAGTTTCCCAGGACGTTCTCCTCTTCCTGAAATAGCTTTTATTCAAGTGGCGGCATAGCACTCACCCAGATATACGCTGTCCACTGGTTGACCATAAGTGTCAGCAGGAAACGGAACGAAGTTTCGGTTGTCGCTCAACTTTGATGATGACCTCAGTGAAGGGTTTACAATTTAACACTTATAAGAATCTGTTCTGATTGCTTGTACAATAATTGAACAATTTAAACTTTTGAAAAAGTATTAATTTACGGTACTTCAGGATTGCAATTTATAACATAACTGATCGTGCCTGTAAAAATGGTAGTCATTTCTTGTGAACACCAGTTTATACAAAATATAAATTATTACTATTATTATTATTATAAAAGAGATTATCAAGAACCATTGGATATGCGTACTCTCATTTCAACTGAACAGTATAAGGAAACTAACCACAGAAGACTGCAAAACACTGAGTAGGTTGTCGTCAAGACAAGAATAGCACCGGAATGGACAACAGTACTAGATGGAAAGCACATTTTATTCGATTTAATTAAGAAATCGTTGGTATGTAAAATGACCTTCAAGAAGCATAGAGCTCAGAAGAAGCTGTGGAGAACAATTTAAAGAGACAGTTCAGGTGGTCTGCAGCAGACTACCACCCAACCTCAGCCTGAATTGAGCGTGAACAGCTGCTGAAACTCTAGTCTGTAGCAAAAGATCAGAAGCAACAGAATCCGGTCCCTTTGACACAAGAAAGATTGTTAAGAAGTTCTGTCTAGATTAACGAATAGACCCGGGTCAATTAGACTGTTGGAACATGAAAATTTAGTTAGACGCAAAGTGAGTGGCACTGCTAAGTTGAATAACCTAGGAGAAAGCTCAGTCAGTGCATTCCATTCACCTGAACGTAATCACACGATAGGATGAGAGTATTAAAATATAATATAGTTAGATTGAGAGAGAGAGGGGCTATTCATTGAATCTTCGTTTTCCCGGTTCCACACTGCACACGTGCAATCAAAATGATGCGACACTTATACCGGAGATATGGAGAGTGACCACAAATAACAAGAGGGAGAAAGAGAGAGAAGTATATGCATATATAGTTTGTTATTCTCAATCAATTCTGTTTTATTCGATCTGTCTACTAATCGTATAACTGTACACCCCTTCCTAGTTCATTACATCCTATGTATTATTCTTTTCATGACATCTTATTTTTTTATGCCACTTGACATTTAACTATGATTAAAATCACAAACATTTTAATTGTATTTCATACTACTACTAATATTATTATTTTATGCATTCACACCTATGATTCAATTCCCTCGTCGGATATAATCTCTCAAAAGCCATATATGTATATACGATTGTACAGCTTGATAATAAGTTCGTTGTTGAAAAGAGTCTCGTCGCTGAATCACTTGTTTTGATTTTCTGTATTAGATATATCGTACGGTATTATTTACTGGATGACGTTTCGAACACACAACTTCTCATCGATTATGACTTCACAACTTCGAAACTCTCGTTTTGTAGTCTTCTCCGTTCGTTCCTTTTTGTCGTACGGGTGGTAGAATTTTCCAGATGTCAAGGTGGACAGGTGTGGGATCATTCCTATTACAGGTATTTTGAATTGATTCGACGAACAAAGCTTCAGCTATTAATCTCTGCCTCCACGCTGATATGTTGTCAACTGAAACTTTCTTTATCGAATCAATTGAAAATACGTGCAATAGGAATGATCCAACACCTGTCCACCCTGACATCTGGAAAATTCGACTACCCCTACTACGAATAAAAAAGAACAGAAAAAACTACAAAACGAGAGTTTAGAAGTTGTGAGGTCATAATCGATGAGAAGATTATGAAGAATAAGTTGTGTTCGATACCTCGTCAGTAAATAATACTGTCTCACTGTGTGACATATCTAATAAACAAATTAATATGGAATTACATACTACTACAGTACCCGAGTTTTACACATAATATTAATATGCTTGTCTAATATGAACATCTATTTGTTTAATCATCCTGTTTTTCGTTATTCGTGTTATCACAGATCACCTCACATTTTCATCTGATAGAACCATTATTATTGTTATTACTATTAATATTATGACTAATATGAAATTAACTAAGGAACTTAACATAGTTTCCCTTCCATATTCCGCTAATCATCCAAATTCATAAAAAAGGGAGTAAATGTTTGTAGAATTAACTTGACCCACTATAGTGCCCACTAACCTAGGCTTTACAGATATAGAAACGCAGTGGAATAGGGTTAAACAAGCTGAGATTCTGATGAGAACACTGATGGAACATACTTTTCGAGAAGTGCTGAAATACACACGAACCTGGATTTCACCTTCGCCACATGATTTGATCTCAGGTCAGTCTTTATCTCCGTTAGTCGAAAGAGACAGCTGTCTTATTATGAATGGTGTAGACTGAGGCTCTCTGCTTAAATTCATCATCAACATAAGAGCCTATGGAAAGTGATCCTATGAAGTGACGGTAATGAATAAGGCTAACTTAAGACTACTTATACACATTATGGATTTTGATTTTGTGTGGAAATCTAACGGGCTACTTGAGAAATATCTGACCTAAATAGTGCAGATGAAAATTCCAATAAAATGTAGAGTACTCTGGGAGTTCTGAGCATGAGGTCCGCATATGTGAAGCGAGCGATAATAATGTAGGACTGGTTTACACAGGGTCCTAATCTAGGTATAGGTGTGGTGAGAGCAAGCTGCTAGCCAATTGGTAGACATTGATCTACGCTGATTGGTGGAAATTAATCTAGGCTGATTCAACAACCGATCACAGCTGACCTAGACGTGGACAAATATGATTCGCAGACAAGTGGCTCGCATTTCCGAGAAATATCGAAAACGAGAAAGCAGAAGACTGCGTTTGTTTGCAAACAACCAATCAGAAGACCGCCTTCTTTCTGCGGGCAGAGCCTTATTAATGTACGCAAAATACATATAAATACCTGTTGGTTTTCGTAATAAAACTGATCTGTTGCCTGGCCTTTGTCTTCTGTTGTTACATTTGGTGTCGCTGCCTACCGACAAATGGAAAGCCTATGCCCTGCAGTTTTTGATGGAGACATATGGATCTTCGGGCAGGACTTCGAGGCTTCTTCGCAGTCGAGTGGCGTTCAAGATCTGTCAGCGATGAGGCTGCTACTTGGGACGCTGCTGGGAGGTCGGGAGAAAGCAGCATATGGAAGTGTGAGGCGAAATACCTACGAATGTGCGACAGGGTCAGGCAAACAGTTTCCAAAGTGGGAAGGACCATATATGGTCACGTTGAGATGGTGTTACGCAGACACAATCGCAATGGTAAACACCGCTAAACAAGTGGACATCCGCAAGCGCCGAGATTCCAGACAGCAAGATAACAGAGCAAAGCCCCAAGAACCGAGGAGACCGAGTCGAATTCATTCCAAGCTATTTGACGGGGGGACGAGTGTGGTGAGAGCAAGCTGCTAGCCAATTGTTAGACACTGATCTACGCTGATTGGTGGAAATGAGGAACACAATACATTCTAGGAAATTTCGAATTAAGGGGCACCAGATGAATATGCCATAAGTGTTGTATGTGCCAGGTTAAACGCTCTTGAGAGAAAAAGATTGAAACTGAATCAATTTTATTTTCATGAAATATTATATCTCAACACTTTGCCCAACATATTAGTGAAATATTGACCAAATTATCCTCTGTAACATTAATTACACTTGAAAGCTTTGATTACTACTTTGCAGGTACTCAGAATGGAATTTCTTCCGTTGTTCGTTGTGTGTGCCAACAATATTCTGAATAACGCTCAAGTAATAAAAACGTAGAAAGCAGCATTACTGTTCAATGCAATACCTTCGAGAAGAGAAGGAAGAAGAAAACAGAAAGAGAGGTGCAGAGGCAGCCAGCAAATAATAATAATTTAAGCAAAAAATATGCGGTAAACGCAGGGTTTATTCCCCTATTTTGTTACTAATAATTTAGAGTCACTGAGTTGTATAGTGTAACATACTAACAGTTAGTTCAAGTTTGTGGTAGTAAACAACAACAAAAAATATAGAATAACAAATTTTTAGAAAAAAAACATAAGGGCAAAAAGAATGATGATTTTTACACCTATATAGGGTAGTGGGAATAGAAATTGGGGGAGTTAAATCCAAACGCCACATTACATAAAATATGTAGAAGGAAAGAAAAACAAAAAGAATGATGATACTTATTTATGCTGTTATTCTGATTTATACAGTTAGATGTCCTCCTAAAGTAGAGAAATCGTACCATGAGCTTGTTTTCAAAGAGTTTATACACAAGCTTTGTTATACAGGCAGCTTTTATTTTATTACTTTTTTTTGAAGTCATTCACACTCAGGAGCCTTAGCAATAGAGCGCATTCCCACAGATAAGGGTGGTTCTCTTATGTCCCCACCATCATATCCGCTGAATAGCGGTCACCACCCTCCCACCTTACTATTCTGCTTTTATGACTACACCGAATGACCAACGGGAGTTAGGTCAAACTCCATTCACGGCAGCAGCTGAGTCCTAACATACTGCACACTAGAAACCACAATCTTGACCAATCCTCGCACCGCTCCTCTTGGAGTCTACCAGAGCTAAAGCAGTCGAGTGGCGGGACTTACTACGCATAAGTTCACCGAAGATCTGGAACCTCTACCTTACAATCAAGAAGCGAGCTCAAAGAAATCACTGGTTTATACTAGCTCGTAATCAGGATATTGGATATATTTTGTGTCGCCGTACTTTGTCTCGTCCTTGCATTCATAACAAGTGGGGTGACTGTTTTCTCGTTTTCATTAGATTTCCACTATCTTCACCCAACGATGATGTCCAGTGAGAGTATGAGGTAAGCTTCAGTTGCATTCATGTTGCTTAAACCATAATGCTACCATATACAACCGAGGCACCGGGTAATTTGGCGCTGAAGGTCATGTACGGTTTGGGATCTACCCCTCCTAAACATGATCCATCAGCCTCAATGGAACCTTACGATCTCGGAAGAGATGGAGATCTGGGTGCTCTCAGTAATGCCCAACAAAGGGCGACAAATAAACTCAAGGTTTACGCAGACAAACTTTCTAACTTGTTAGACTCAAACACGGTTAAGTAATGAACAGTACTTGCAGCAACATCCGGAAGTGAAGTATATGGTGACAGCATTTTTAAGGTATGGAATATAAATGTTTGTTGTATTTTGCAGGGATAAATGGATTAAACAGCCTGAAAATGCCCGGGAACACTTTGCTGGTAAGTGGATTAAAAATATACATTTTCAGACTTTTTCACCAGCCCAGATCTTTTAAAAAACATGAAGACAGTGGGAAAGGAGTATGCGGATATGTACCACGATGATGGTGTCATACGTTCTCTTGCTAAAGAAGATCTTGATTCGGAGGTTTAATCGTATAGTTTCTCAAAAACGGTGACTCTAAACTTTAGGAACCCAAAACAACCTTGAGAATGGATGACCTTGATGAATGACCTTGAGCAGGCAACCATCTGACTCGCAATGGATCCCGTACATCAAGAAATCCAATGATTTACAGTTATCTCGACGAGTTTATGTATAGGACTTGGTTTAACATGACTTTAAAGACTCCTATATCAAATTGGGACGTTCTCTTGCAACATATACGAGAACGCTATCCTTTGTAACTATTTTTCAACATTGCTTTACTTGTATATAAACTATATATTAAAATTGTGCGCCGTTCATTTTAAGCCTTCTGATTGGTTAAAGTTGTCCTAGTCAAGGTCATTTGTCCGTTCGTTAGGTTATTTCCGTTTAGAGTCACCCATTTGGTTAGTTTTTGAACCCTTATTAACTGACAAAATGATAATGATCACAAGGCCTGTATCCTGTATGTCTTACTCTAGCACCTGTTTATCACCTCTCTTCTTACTGTAACAGATATTCCACAGGGTCACACACAGAGAAGAAGAAGACGCAGAGTGTGATGAAAGGTCTATATTATTAGCATGCAAGGTTTCAATTAAGCGGTCACAAGTTAGTTATCATCTGTTAAAACAAGTCCAGCTAAACGTTCCTCTTCTTGTTCCAATGAGTTTATGCTAGCATTGGTTTCTGCAAAAAAAGAAAAGAAAAACTTATTTAGTGATATCATATTGGTTTTTGTCCTATTACATTGCCTCCCCCCTTCTGTGGGCACTGTCCTCAGTGCCTCATGGTGGTATAGGGTATGCCGTGCCTCCGGCAGACGGCACCTCGACGAAGCTAGTGGCAGGTGGCGGTCGGTAGGGGTTCGGCGGTTCCTTGGCGGCGGCGGGATGATGCGGTTTCAGTTGGTTGTAGTGGGTGGAGATGAGAGCGTCTTGAGGGCGTCGTAGATTCCGCAGGATGTACGTAGTCGGGGGTCGGTGTTGGACGATCTCGTATGGCCCTTGCCATGGCGCGTAGAATTTTGGGCACGAACCAGCGGGAACTGACGGTCGATGTAGCCAGACGTAATCACCGAGGGAATACGTGGGTCCGCGAGCGAACCGGTCGTAGATGCTCTTCTGGTGCTCTGAAGAGGAGTGGAGATGACGGCGCGCCAGCCCGTATGCTACCTCCAGGTGATGACGAAGATGTCGTACATAGGGTATGCAGTCGATTCTCTCATACGGTAGCATTGGCGCCTGGATCTCGACTGGTAGACGAAGTTCACGCCCGAACAACATCATAGATGGAGAAAACCCGTTGAGGAATGCACGGAGGAGCGATAAGCCAACAGCCACTGGGGCAGGACGTCGTCCCAGGTGTTTTCCGGAGCGTTATGCAGGAAGGCACGGAGAAGATTCTTGATGGTTCTGTTGGTGCGTTCCACCAGCCCATTACCTTGTGGATAGTAGGGTGTCGTGTGCGTTTTCCGAATGCCAAACGTAATACAGATGTGCGCGATGAGGTTACTCTCGAAAGCAGTGCCTTGATCGAAGTGGAGATAAAGGGGGGCACCAAAACGAGACACCCACGTATCAATGCAGGTGCGACCGATCGTGAGGGCATCCTGGTGTTGCAGGGGAACAGCCTCGCACCACTTGGTGAAATAGTCTACCATTACGAGTATGTAACGATTACCGCGTCTCGACGCTGTCACTAGCCCCATAATATCTATCCTCACTCGGTGATTGGGAGTCTCGGTTAACATCGAAACCAATGGTGCTCGCGAGACTGGATTAGGCTGCTTAATTTGGGCACACGTAGCGCAATTCCTGCAGAATTCAGTGACGTCGTGATGAAGGAGTGGCCACCAAAAGCGTTGACGGACAGCGTGTTCGGTTTTCCGTTGGCCAGCGTGGCCAAGTTGCTGGTGTACGAGATGTATTACCTCCGGGACCTTCAGACGTGGCACGATAAGGCGCGGTGACAATGGCGGTTCGACTATATACAAGACGTTATCAATCAGACATAGCATACCCCACTTACCACATATGCATCCGGTTGCTTCAGACAGACTTCGTAGTTCTTTACTCGACGGTTTATCGTTCCCGTGAAGTTGACGTGAGTACACAGGTTGAATGTCCGCGTCAGCCGCCTGCAGTGCTGCCCAATCAACATCTAGGCCTGTGTTCAGTATAGCATTTACCGGGGAAACATAAGGCGGCATACGGGAGAGAGCATCAGCATTAGCGTGCCGGGGCTCAGGGCGATATTCACAGGTAAAATCAATTTCCTGCAAACGCTCCTGCCAGCGAGCAACCTGGCCTTTGGGTTCGCGAAACGTTTGAAGCCACTGCAGGGCACGATGGTCAGTACGTGCTCGAAATGGGCGTCCGAGAAGGTAATGGCGGAAATGTTTGAGAAAATGGACGAGAGCCAGCATCTCTCGGCGCGTCGTGGAGTAGCGGGTTTCACGTTTGTCCAGCTTACGGCTAGCATATGCAATAACCCGTTCTTGACCATCAGGCGCCGCTTGGGAGAGGACAGCGCCAATGGCAGTAGCACTTGCATCAGTATCTAAAATGGAGGAGCCAGCAGATGGGGACATGTCAGGGAATGCGAGGATGGGTGATGATGTGAGACGTTTCTTCAACTCATTAAAAGCGTTTTGGCACTCAGTAGTCCACAAAAATTTTCGACCCTGTTCCGTTAAGCGATGTAGGGGTGATGCTATAGTGGCGAACGCGGTGACAAAACGACGATAGTGCGACGCTAAGCCCAGAAAGCTGCGGACGTCTTTAGTACACTGTGGTACGGGCCAGTCAGAAATGAGGCGGGTTTTTGCTGGATCTGTCTGGATGCCGTCTGGTGAAATGCGGTGACCCAAGAAAACAACTTCTTGCTGAAGAAAGGAACACTTAGACGGTTTCAGCTTTAAACCAGCAGTTCGTAAGCATTTGAAAACAGTGCGTAGGTTGTCTAAGTGTTCCTCCGGGGATTTCCCGCGGACAACGATATCGTCAAGATAGATCAAACATTTGCGTGGGACTAGCCTATCCAGTACAACCTGCGTCAGTCGTTGAAAGGTGGCGGGGGCGTTACACAACCCAAACGGCATGGTGCGGAATTCATACAACCCAGTCGGGAGTATGAAAGCAGTTTTTAGGCAGTCGTTCGGGTGTACTTCAACTTGCCAGTACCCAGATGCTAAGTCTAACGTGGAAAACCATTTTGAGCCACTCAGTGCGTCGAGTGTAGAGTCAATGCGAGGGATCGGAAAAGAGTCACGCCTCGTCACAGAGTTCAATTTGCGATAGTCAATACACATACGAAGAGATCAATCCTTCTTCTTAACTAACACAATAGGTGACGCCCATGGGGACGAGGAAGGTACGATGATCTTCTTGTCTAGCATGTCCTGTAACAACATTTCGAGCTGGAGCTGATAATGAACGGGGATGCGTCTGGGCGGCTGGCGCACAGGTGAGTGGCCACCAGTGTTAATACGGTGCTGCACAATATTAGTACGTCCAGGGCTGTTCCCCTCGTCAAAAATGTCCACAAAGTCCCCAAGTAAAGTAAGCATTTGGTCCAGGATGGTCGCTGGGACGGATGGGTTGAGGGAGACTTGTTTAAGGACAGACGAAACAGTAAGGGTGGGTGGAGTCAGCAGTGGTTGCTGAGGACTGTCTAAGGCTATTGACGTTGCATCAAGAGTGACCTGATTGTGAGGAAGATCTATGACAGCGGAGTGAGCAGTAAGAAAATCGACGCCCAGGATCAGGTCCCATGTAATATCGGGGCAGATAAGACAACGGTGGTGAACTACTAAGCTCCCCAGGCGTAGCTGTAGGTTGGTGGCCTCTTGAGCATTGATCTTAGTGCCATTCGCCGTGGTCAGCACATTATGAGGGGGACAGGGGATAAGTAGTGGCTCAGCCGGTGTAGCAGGGATGTCCGGACCAAGGACATTGATGCCCCAGTATCCAATAAAATCTTAGTTCATGCACCATTAACAAATCCCCACACAATAAGAGGTTCATTATTACATGAAAATGTAGACAAGTTGTAAAAAGGGGACTTACTGTGAGTGCGGGCACAACCGTGCCCGCACTTACGAGCTTTTCTTCCGTAGCGTCTGCAATAGTAGCATTGAGTTGTGGTGGTATCTGCATCTGGACGCCTCTGGGGACGCGTTGGGTTGCGCGGGGCGGTGGCAAGGGCGGCTGCCGTCGATGCCGTTGAAATGGTACGGAAAGAAGTACTGGCTGACGATATTGTGTCGCGTTCAGCCTCCATAAAACGCAAAATGACACGCTGCAGCTCAGTTGTGCTTGCGGGGGGATGGCGGAGTAGGTCTGTTCTTAGGTCACCAGACAAAACCCCTTCGACGAAGCGTGTCCGCACCATGCGGTCTCGGTGACTGGGATCAGCGTTGTCGTCGACTTCAGCTGCCATCAATTGTAAAGCGTGGAAATAGTCTAAGGGACTTTCTCCAATTAATTGTCGACGACTGAAAAACTTCAGGAGGGCATGATCTGAGCCCAATTGTAAATCGAAGCAGTTGTCAAGTATCTTCCAATTTGCCGGCATGGATTTGGTGTTGCTGAAACCTGCAGCGTCCGCACGAGCAAAAGCATCCTCAGAGAGAGCATTTAGGACATGAAGAAAATGGTGAGCTGGTGGAGATATGCTGAGAAATGCCTGCATGCGTTTCTTCCATCTCGGATAGTCTGAGGACAGCTGCAACGTTGGAGGGCGGGGCAACGTTGGCACAGTGGGCGAGGTGAGTTCACTGTCTTCTGGGAATAGCTTGGGGAGGCCGTAATCTGATGATGAATCCATGTTGACTGTCGAATTGAGCACCTCCGACACCAATTCGTAACAGATATTCCACAGGGTCACACACAGAGAAGAAGAAGACGCAGAGTGTGATGAAAGGTCTATATTATTAGCATGCAAGGTTTCAATTAAGCGGTCACAAGTTAGTTATCATCTGTTAAAACAAGTCCAGCTAAACGTTCCTCTTCTTGTTCCAATGAGTTTATGCTAGCATTGGTTTCTGCAAAAAAAGAAAAGAAAAACTTATTTAGTGATATCATATTGGTTTTTGTCCTATTACATTACCTTCCATTAACGCAACATTTCGTAATTCCCGCATGAATTTAACTGACTATAAGTATATTGTAGACTATAAATTAGACTTGAACCAATATATTGTAATCTATTCTGAAAAAGTTTCTAGAGGTTTTTTTCCATTTTTCCAATTTCTGATGTCAAAAAAACGGTGTTCCATTTCAAATTGCACTTGTTAAATATGATCATGCCTGTACAAACGGTATGTTAATCATGTAAATGCTTAATTTATGTGTAATATACATATTAATAATAATAATAGGTTGTAGTGTAGATAATATGGGTTGAGATAAGTGAAAAAATAAAGGTGACCTAAGGAAAAGATAGAGTAGTCAGTACAGTGGGCGAAGACAGGACGGGTCGTGAGGATTTAGTTTGTATGCTTATCCATTGACAGTGTGGTTTTAAATTTTAAGCGGATAAGTAATTGAGACACAAACCTTGCATTTCTGCATGAACAAATAATTAGATGGTCACATAGTGAAAATACATACTTTAGGCGGAAGGATGTATGGATAGTGAAAGGCGTAGTAAAAAATTACACAGGGTGGTAATACAGGGTGTGTTCAAGAAATGCTTTCCAAGTCGTCACCGTGCATTTTGCTGTTAGTCCCAACTAATTACTCCACATTATTTCACAGAGATGACTGTATTTCAAAACAGTTAACCTTTCAAATTCCAGCAGAATCATTCCATGGAATTGATGCGTGTCCCGTGCAACGAATCAACAGAAAGAGAAGAGCGTTTTGCATTTGATAATAAGGCTGGATGGTAACAGTCTCTAACCACTCCATTCATCCATGTAGAACGTTGTCGCACCGATCATAAGACGTTGCATGATTGGTATTTTTAAGCTTGCACCATGATCACAGACTCTATACACAAGTTCTTTCTGCAGTATTATATCACGTTATACCATTATCCATGTCTGATTTGTTCCGTGTCATTTGGCTGGTTGTTAGTTTGGGTAGCTGTACTTTAGTCTATCCAATATACAACGAGTTCTGCTTCGAAGCTTTCTGCTCGTCCGATTTGTCTACTTTAAACGTTCAGAGATAGGATTAATTGTCGTATGAGGTGTTAGGGTTAGGGGGTATTCCAATCATTTCAATACACAATTTGCTGATGAACTCAAGGGTTTTCAGAGTGCTTTCTTCAGATTGTTCACTCAAGGCCACTTAGTGTCTGTCGCAATCAATCTTCAGCCATCGTCCTACAAAACCTCAACTTGGTGGGATTGCCGAGTTATAAGTTTGATACTTTAATATCCGCCTAAGCGAAGAATCACAAGTGAGACTATTTGTGTCTAGATTTCCAGTTGACAGTTTAGAGGTTACAGGTATCGATGTTCGCGAGTTCTACGGATTATACCAATGCAAGATCTTATGCCAACAACTTCTATAGTGTTCGTTCTTCGAGTACCAAAGATAAAGCAAAAGACCAGATTTTGTCGTCCAAAGTACGTGGTATATTTCGGGACAAAATCGCGGGTAGAAGTGAATGCTTAGCTAGCTAGTAATCGTGCACGCACGTGACACGACGGAGTACCAAATGGCGAGGATGCTTGACCGGAAGCCTTCAGCTAAACAAGTCGACTTAAACAGTGAGGGTCAGCATCCAATGTTGAGTGATGATTGCTGTGGTCAATAATTTTAGGGAATTATTTACCGCTACAGCTCGCTTCCCACTAGTGGGGTTGTGAGGACCTAAAAATAGGACCCGCCGGAAGGAAACTGTTCTCGATGGTTCCCTTATGGGCAAAAACTCTTCGGGGCGGCCTGGTGGAGTGCCTACTGGCCTGCCTGGCTATGCTTATTTGGTGTCCGTACATGGCTTCCTCGATGTTGTTCGTTGGATCCCGTGCTTCGCTTGTTCCTTGTCCAGTGCCCGTGGCACCTGGAAAAGAAAACAAGAATGCTAAGAACCTTGTTGAGGAAAATGTACCAAATGAGCGTTTTTGAGATTAATGACGTGCATTTACGATACAGTAAAGTTCAAAACATCGAAAAAAGTATGCATCTTTTTTATAAGTGCATGTATAATGCACAGCTATAGGAAAAAACTTTTACTTGTGTTTAGTGATGCTACATAAAAAAGTTGATCTGTCTGCAAAGAAGAAATAATGATTAATGCCACAAACGAATGAGTTGGGTTAATCGAACCACTCAGTTACGTGATATAGGTGTGAAGGTATTCTGGGAATCTTACGTGACGTCCAGAACGCGTTTTCCTAGAGGGCTCGACCGAAGATTCGGTGGCTTCCGCCGTGCTTGAGAGTTCTTCGAGGACTAAGGGATATTCAATTACTTGTGGATTATCAGGTACGTTTAGCTCCAGGCTAATAGGAATACCTTTTAAGTAAGCCGGTTTCAGACGGATGTCTTCGCGGCCTCTTTTGTCTAAGACAAAGAATTTATCCGTACGTTTAATTACCTCATATGGTCCATTGACATCGCCACAAACTAGTTTGTAGTCACATTCCAGCGTAGGTACATGCTGTAGTATTTCTCCGATAACCGTATCAGTCGTTTAAGGGCTGTAAGAGGCTCTGTATATCCATCCCATGAGAATTTTATTTTCATTCGTGTGGATGCTTATCCACTCAGATTCCGGGAGTTCGTCGATAGTTAGGTTTGTAAAAGTATTGGAGTCAGTGGATTTAGAAGCATATATCGGACACGCACCTCCCCTTTTGTTCATTGTATCATTCCTGTGAATGTCATGGTTACCAATTATCAGCTTTGTGTCAGGCATATCGTTAGTTAGTCAAGTTTCAGTTACCAGGTCCAGTGTTGGCCGTTTTATGTATACCAAGCCCCGAAGGGGAGTTATTTTGTTAAGGAGAGATGGAGCATTTAAGAGCATAATTTTCAGAAAACCACGGTTGTTGGGAGGATAGTTAGTAGGCTTCTTTGTTACTACCCCTAACTCCTGGTTGCTTATGTTATGTCCGGAGGGATTCTCAGATGAGACAGTGTCAGCGTGTCTACTATTCCCTGAACAAACTGTGCTGCGAAAAGGGCCATTGTTTGCTGCAGCCTTAAATAATCCTGTTGCATATATTGGTTTCTGGTCTGGAATCATTTCTCAACATTAGATGGTATGTGTCGCTGTTCAGATTGTAATTCACAGGGCCGAAGTGCCATGTACATAGAAGGACTGTGAGCCAATCTATACTCGTTATGTTGAAAGGGCCCTGCTTACCTACTGCGAGGGTTCGAGAATACATTTCCGTTCATATGGTACCTAGTGGTGTCTCGTCTAGTCGCCTATGTGTTTTAATTATTTATTATGGGTCCCGTTCTCAGGTTGTATGTGCCCATAAGCATATTAACATCTCGGCTATTACAGTAATCGTGAGTCTCACTCTGCTGTTTAATCAGCTCGGTGCCCCCTGCGTGTCTGCTAGCATGTGATTTTGTGTGGATAAAGCTATTTTTGATGTTAGTTCTCACCTCGTATAGTCTGTCGCCTATAGTTTTTCTATTACTATTAGTTCGAAGAAGAGCACTTCCACTCACGTGTTCCGTCGCCTTTATGAATAAAATAATTTTGCCAGCATTTTCATCGTAAGGAACACCAGAAGTCAAAAGAACGGTAATTCGAAGGCTATGTTACATTTTCATGTGGTATTCATCAATTCTCTTCTACTCCATAGGTGGCTTTTTAATTGGTCTCTCACGGATAGCTTCACACGTTTAGTCCTGTTCTTTCATAAAATATAACTCTTCCGGTTAGAATTGTCCGTTATAATTAGTGCCGACTTAAGTGCTACTGTTATCGCATCTTTGCATTTATATTATTTGTATGGAGTATCTTTATGCTCCATTTCAATATTTTCAACCGTATAGACTGTCGATTGTAAGAAGCACTAGACAGTTTAAATCTCCGATAATCTAAAACGGACCTTAAAGACACCATGATTATTCTCTTTTATTTCAGAGATTAAACTCTATCCGAAATGCCAATAGTCCAAACTGAGCATCTGACTCCAAATCTTCTTCAAATCCTAGCAAAAACACAAACCAAAGAGAATAAATAGGCCCGCAGAACACTACGTGCAGTGTCTTAACAACTGTGTAGCAGGAAATGATACCCCAAAATTTTTGACCACAGCAATCATCACTTAACTTTGGATGCTGGCC
>OX235279.1:30224570-30262388 GCA_944472155.2 Trichobilharzia szidati
TGAACAACTTCAAAGACTATTTGCTTCATATAATACTAAAGTCTATTTCAAGCCCTCTAATTCTCTAGAGTAAGCTTTGGTGAATGTCGATGATATGGTTCCCAAAATGTCACAAATTAATTGTGTCTGTAGGATACAGTGTTCAGAATGTGAAGCATGCTATATAGGGGAGAGCAGTAGATAAGTGAAGGTCAGAGTGAATGAACATAGGCTATGCGCGGAACGTCCACATAGAAATGAAGTAGAACTAAAAAATCTAAAAAAAAATCGACTATAGCAATGCATGCGACAGACAGCGGACATATGATTGATTTCGACAATGTCGAAATTCTCAGAAGAGGATTTCATCCACCTAAAGAAACCTTGACCTCTTAAGCTTTGAACATTTTAACCACATCGAATGCAGTAAGTAGGAAAGAAGGGATATACCTATCACCTATGTAGCAAACTCTAATGAAGCAAGGCAGACGCAAAAAACAACAAAAACTTCTATGAACCTCCATGACCTTTGAAAAAATGTATTATCATGTTTATCACATGTGAATTGACGTCTTTTCCATTTGACAAATAACACAAACTCATACAGAAAAAAATATATACACAATAACAATCCGACATTAGTCACTACAAATATATGATGACTGATTAAATATTTCTATTGGTACAGATGTCCATGGACAAGTGACCTTCAAATAAACTGACTTCAATTCATATAAAACTTTTTGACTATATATTTTGACGAACAACAAAATCCGAATAGATCTGTTGAAGAAGCTGTGGCTTACACAGCGAAATATTCAGAAAAATCTTGTTTTGAGTTTCTTAACACGCTGGGATTAATTTAAATAATTTATGCTGGATCAATCTGACTCAGCGCACAAATTATTCCACGACGTTCGTAACACCTACGGTTTGGAAACTTACAAGTCAGTTCAAGGTTATAAAAGGTGTCAGGTAAGTGGCTAATACAAAGTGGTCTCACATTTTACAATATTTTGTAATCGATTTCAGCCTAGCACGTTTGTCACACAAATACGACTATTTATTTTCACACCCCATAACTGCTAATCTGTTATTCTACGTTAATAAAATGTATCCGCCGGCTAACTGGCTATCGTTATTGTAACGACAACAAAGATTATATTTTATAATTGTAAGAACCTGAATAGAAGAAATTATTGAAAACAATATTCTTCGTTCACATGTATGTTGACTGAGCAATTTCTAGTGCTACTTAATGCCTTCTCTTTCCGTAATATAAATACGATTGCGCAGCTTGAAAATGAAGTAGTCGATGAAAAGGGATATTTCTTCGCTGAACAACAACTGTGTTTCTCCCTGCGAATGAATAGGTATGCAATTAATGGTGTTTTCTGAGCTAGTTGGTTTAGTTGCGGAGCTTGCGTCGTCCTTCTGGGCAACATTTTCAGCGCAATATTTAGCATAAAGTGAAATGATTTAAATTTCTTCATGAGTGATATAATTACGTCTCCTGTTAACCATCTTTACATATGTATTGACCATTTTCTATTGACTTGGATTTTAAACCTTCTGGTCACCTGATTTACTCTTTATTAGTTGGTATATTTCGTCTATATTAACGTGCTTGTTAATTGCATTTTCGTTTGAGTACCAGGCTTTTAGGAATTCCCTGGCACTTTTGGTGTTTCCTCTGTCTAAGATCTTGACATTATCCCAATCAAATTGATGACCATAATTGTCTATATGCATTGATACTAAAGAATACATATCGTGTCTTTTCACGGCTGATTTGTGTTCTTGGATTGTAATTCGAAGGGGACGCCCACTTTGGCCGATGTAATGCTTGTTGCAGTTCATACAATATATTTTTTAAATGGTATTAATTTTATCTCCTTTTTCTGTTGGATCTTTTGGTTTGCATAATATCGAATTAAGCGATTTGACTGGCTTGTGTACTATATCTATATCAAACGGTTTCAGTATTCTAGCTGTTATTTCAGAGATATTCCTCATGTATGGTGGAATGAATTTTCTTGTGGTCTTTGATGATGGTTCTTTGTTGGTGTTTTGATTTGACTTTACAAATGAAATTTTGTGGACAACCATTCTTTTTGAAGACCGTTTTTATGTACTTTTCTTCCATTCTTTTCAACTCTGGAGTGCTACAATGTGTTTGAGCTCTTTTAAACAATATCTGCACACAGTTTCGTTTGTGAGTAACTGGATTATTGCTAGTATAGTTGAGTATTTGATCTGTATGCGTTGATTTTCTATATACTTGTGTTTCTAAATCTCCTGTGTTGGTTCTCCTGATTAGGACATTTAAAAATGGGATTTTGTTATCTAATTCTCCTTCTCTTGTGAATTTGATGTCTTCAAATATGTTGTTTATTAATTTGTGGGTATATTCTAAATCACCTCTCTTAATTATTACAAATGTATCATCAACGTAACGTACCCAGATTTTCGGTTTAATTATAGGTAGAGCTATTAATTCTAATCTTTGTATAACGGCTTCAGCTATTAATCCTGATATGGGTGATCCCATTGGTGTTCCTTTTATTTTTTCATATATTCGAGTATTGAGTTGGAAGTATGTTTTAAGGCATAATTCTATGAGTTCTATCCACGTTGAACATTGAGTTTTTGAGTTTCCATCGCAATAGAGTAACTGTTGCTAGTTTCGTGTTAATTGAAGTATATAATGCTGTGACATGAAAGGGTTTCATTATTTCATTGTCATCCACTTTAATGTTTTTGATTTTCTCAAAAAATTGGATTGACGAATTGATAGAATGGTTGCATGATTCTGTTAGGTAATTTAATTTTCTGAAAAGTTCTTTAGATAGATTATATGTTGGTGTTCCTGGGAGCAAAACGATTGGTCGTAAGGGAATGTTTGGTTTGTGTAGTTTTGGTCTACCATAGAATCAAGGTAAAATGGGTCCGTTAGATTTCATTCGCCACTGATCATGTTCTGTAATTTGTCCTGATTTCGTTAGTTTATTTAACGTTGTTCTGATTTTGTTATCTAATGTTTGCATAGGGTTTTTTGTCAACTGTTGATATACATTATTATCTTTGAGTAAATCCTCTGCTTTCTTTATGTAGTCTTTTGTGTCCAGGATTACTGTTGTTCTTCCTTTATCAGCCGGTAGAATAACTATATCTATTCCTCATTTTTTTCAATGCATTTTGCAATTCACTGCTAAGTTGGGAATTATGTCTTTTCTGTTTGAGTATAGGTATGATACATTGACGTATTTCTTGTTGTACTTCCTCATTTAATTTTGATAATTTGAGTGATCATTCTAAGGAAGCACAGAAATCTGTTACTGAAGCGTCACCAGTATTGTAGTTGAGTCCTTTCTGAAGAAGTTGTTCTTCTGTTTTTGATAATGGTTGTTTTGATAGATTTGCTACACAATCATTTAGAGTTTCTTCAGATGGTTGTTTGGATATCTTAGCTAGTTTTCCTTTGAGGACGACTCGCCTTGGTTCCTTGTGTCGTTCGCTTAATATTGTCGAAATCAATCATATGTCCGCCGTCTGTCGCATGCATTGCTATAGTCGATCTTTTTTCTAGACTTTTTAGTTCTACTTCATTTCTATGTGGACGTTTCGCGCATAGTTTATGTTCATTCACTCTGACCTTCACTTATCTACTGCTCTCCCCTATATAGCATGCTTCACATTCTGAACACTGTATCCTATAGACACAATTAATTTGTGACATTTTGGGAACCATATCATCGACATTCACCAAAGCTTACTCTAGAGAATTAGAGGGCTTGAAATAGACTTTAGTATTATATGAAGCAAATAGTCTTTGAAGTTGTTCAGCAGTGTCTTTCCGATATGGAATGATATGACTAATCACCACCATTGTCTCCCATTTTACAATATTTTGTAATCGATTTCAGCCTAGCACGTTTGTCACACAAATACGACTATTTATTTTCACACCCCATAACTGCTAATCTGTTATTCTACGTTAATAAAATGTATCCGCCGGCTAACTGGCTATCGTTATTGTAACGACAACAAAGATTATATTTTATAATTGTAAGAACCTGAATAGAAGAAATTATTGAAAACAACATTCTTCGTTTACATGTATGTTGACTGAGCAATTTCTAGTGCTACTTAATGCCTTCTCTTTCCGTAATATAAATACGATTGCGCAGCTTGAAAATGAAGTAGTCGATGAAAAGGGATATTTCTTCGCTGAACAATAATTGCGTTTCTCCCTGTGAATGAATGGCTATATTTCGCGAAATTCAATCAAATTGGCTTTGTATCTTTACTAGAAGCAGTTTGCCTTAGATTGCTGCAACTTTCTGTATTAGGAAAGCAAATAAAATCTGATAAGAATGATTAGTGAGAAGTATGTTCAAACACTTATCCTACATTTTACTTCCTCGGAAATGGCTATCGTCAAACGTTGTGTAGTGATCACAGATTATAACTTAGTAATTGGAGGGTGGCGTATGTTGATCAGAAGATATGGTAGTGGTCACAATTGCGAATCGCTCCGATCTGTAGGACAACAACATGCATTTTTTGACAGCTCGAGAATTAAACATTAATCTGGACCCTCAACAAAACAAAATAATAAGGGTTGTACAGATCTAAATTATAAATAAAAAAGTGCTTTTGCTCCTACCATCTACAAGCCTGTTCACCTTCTTGTTGAGATGATACTCATTGGGCCCTACAGAAATTCGTGAGACATCTTACAGGCCAGCTTGTCCTACGGGTTCAAATTTTCCAGATCTTTGAATTCACTCCTCACTTAAATATCACTTACCTATCTCACAATAATCTTTTTATGTACGCACTATTATACTCTATTTGATCTTAACTACCTAGGCCTTTATTAAAGCTAAAACTTGCTCTTTGTTCATATTCGTTGCTTGCTTGAAGTCTGGTTGCTTTGAGGAAAAAACAACAACACCAATGTTTGAAAAAAACTATATTTTCATCGAAAGCGTCATATTTTCAATGCTTAGACGGTTATGGTTAGCATTAAACATTGCAAATGTACACTATCATTCCAAGGAGTCTCCAGCTCCTTCTTGTATATACCTGGCAGATGTACTTCCAATGATGTATTATCCGTAATTGTATTTTATGCCATTTTGCAGTTTCCCAGGACGTTCTCCTCTTCCTGAAATAGCTTTTATTCAAGTGGCGGCATAGCACTCACCCAGATATACGCTGTCCACTGGTTGACCATAACTGTCAGCAGGAAACGGAACGAAGTTTCGGTTGTCGCTCAACTTTGATGATGACCTCAGTGGAGGGTTTACAATTTAACACTTATAAGAACCTGTTCTGATTGCTTGTACAATAATTGAACAATTTAAACTTTTGAAAAAGTATTAATTTACGGTACTTCAGGATTGCAATTTATAACATAACTGATCGTGCCTGTAAAAATGGTAGTCATTTCTTGTGAACACCAGTTTATACAAAATATAAATTATTATTATTATTATAAAAGAGATTATCAAGAACCATTGGATATGCGTACTCTCATTTCAACTGAACAGTATAAGGAAACTAACCACAGAAGACTGCAAAACACTGAGTAGGTTGTCGTCAAGACAAGAATAGCACCGGAATGGACAACAGTACTAGATGGAAAGCACATTTAATTCGATTTAATTAAGAAATCGTTGGTATGTAAAATGACCTTCAAGAAGCATAGAGCTCAGAAGAAGCTGTGGAGAACAATTTAAAGAGACAGTTCAGGTGGTCTGCAGCAGACTACCACCCAACCTCAGCCTGAATTGAGCGTGAACAGCTGCTGAAACTCTAGTCTGTAGCAAAAGATCAGAAGCAACAGAATCCGGTCCCTTTGACACAAGAAAGATTGTTAAGAAGTTCTGTCTAGATTAACGAATAGCCCCGGGTCAATTAGACTGTTGGAACATGAAAATTTAGTTAGACGCAAAGTGAGTGGCACTGCTAAGTTGAATAACCTAGGAGAAAGTTCATTCAGTGCATTCCATTCACCTGAACGTAATCACACGATAGGATGAGAGTATTAAAATATAATATAGTTAGATTGAGAGAGAGAGGGGGTATTCTTTGAATCTTCGTTTTCCCAGTTCCACACCACACACGCGCAATCAAAATGATGCGACACTTATACCGGAGATATGGAGAGTGACCACAAATAACAAGAGGGAGAAAGAGAGAGAAGTATATGCATATATAGTTTGTTATTCTCAATCAATTCTGTTTTATTCGATCTGTCTACTAATCGTATAACTGTACACCCCTTCCTAGTTCATTACATCCTATGTATTATTCTTTTCATGACATCTTATTTTTTTATGCCACTTGACATTTAATTATGATTAAAATCACAAACATTTTAATTGTATTTCATACTACTACTAATATTATTATTTTATGCATTCACACCTATGATTCAATTCCCTCGTCGGATATAATCTCTCAAAAGCCATATATGTATATACGATTGTACAGCTTGATAATAAGTTCGTTGTTGAAAAGAGTCTCGTCGCTGAATCACTTGTTTTGATTTTCTGTATTAGATATATCGTACGGTATTATTTACTGGATGACGTTTCGAACACACAACTTCTCATCGATTATGACTTCACAACTTCGAAACTCTCGTTTTGTAGTCTTCTCCGTTCGTTCCTTTTTGTCGTACGGGTGGTAGAATTTTCCAGATGTCAAGGTGGACAGGTGTGGGATCATTCCTATTACAGGTATTTTGAATTGATTCGACGAACAAAGCTTCAGCTATCAATCTCTGCCTCCACGCTGATATGTTGTCAACTGAAACTTTCTTTATCGAATCAATTGAAAATACGTGCAATAGGAATGATCCAACACCTGTCCACCCTGACATCTGGAAAATTCGACTACCCCTACTACGAATAAAAAAGAACAGAAAAAAAACTACAAAACGAGAGTTTAGAAGTTGTGAGGTCATAATCGATGAGAAGATTATGAAGAATAAGTTGTGTTCGAAACCTCGTCAGTAAATAATACTGTCTCACTGTGTGACATATCTAATAAACAAATTAATATGGAATTACATACTACTACAGTACCCGAGTTTTACACATAATATTAATATGCTTGTCTAATATGAACATCTATTTGTTTAATCATCCTGTTTTTCGTTATTCGTGTTATCACAGATCACCTCACATTTTCATCTCTACTAGTGATAGAACCATTATTATTATTATCATTACTACTATTATGACTAATATGAAATTAACTAAGGAACTTAACATAGTTTCCCTTCCATATTCCGCTAATCATCCAAATTCATAAAAAAGGGAGTAAATATTTGTAGAATTAACTTGACCCACTATAGTGCCCACTAACCTAGGCTTTACAGATATAGAAACGCAGTGGAATAGGGTTAAACAAGCTGAGATTCTGATGAGAACACTGGTGGAACATACTTTTCGAGAAGTGCTGAAATACACACGAACCTGGATTTCACCTTCGCCACATGATTTGATCTCAGGTCAGTCTTTATCTCCGTTAGTCGAAAGAGACAGCTGTCTTATTATGAATGGTGTAGACTGAGGCTCTCTGCTTAAATTCATCATCAACATAAGAGCCTATGGAAAGTGATCCTATGAAGTGACGGTAATGAATAAGGTTAACTTAAGACTACTCATACATATTATGGATTTTGATTTTGTATGGAAATCTAACGGGCTACTTGAGAAATAACTGAACTAAATAGTGCAGATGAAAATTCCAATAAAATGTAGAGTACTCTGGGAGTTCTGAGCATGAGGTCCGCATATGTGAAGTGAGCGATAATAATGTAGGACTGGTTTACACAGGGTACTAATCTAGGTATAGGGAATGAAGTAGCTGAATATAGTGACTCCATTACTGTATAAGTCTCACCACAATTACATACCACTGGTGGCTGACGAAATCTCACCATTTTCCAAACTGCACCAGTTTTGCATCCAGTTGTCGACCAACGACGACGTGTAGGCAGTCACTGACTACGGTCCTCAGGGTGTTAGGAACCAATTCTTATTTGAGAAAGTTCGACTACACAGTATGCATTTTTTAATTATGTGTCAGAATACGATTCATGTTTATTCGAGAACGGTTGATGATACTTTTCAGGCTCAAGTAAATGGAGAGAGAGACTACAACAGGAGACCTGTTAACTGGAAGAGAAGTGATAAAGCCAATCGGGTGGCACGATAAAACTGTTCGACATGGCTTCAAATCGTAAACGCTGCTACGGATGCGTTCACCACTTATGATGTTCCGAAATCTGAAAAGCATTACCAAGTTATATCCCCTAAATATTCCTGTCCATTCTAGTACCAGTATATTCCTTTCCTCTACTTTTACATATACCATTTTGATGTGCATCAACTTGTACCGATCCACATCTGCAGAATCTCACATTCACTCACCGTGCACCGTTTGGGGCTTCTAATTAGTGGTTGGTTAATCTGCCACCATTAAGTTAAGTCTGTTCAACTCAAAAGACCAGTCGACTGAGTTTCAGCATAGAACTATGCACATAAGTGCACTAATTCAAGTTGCACACTCTACTTAGAACCCAAAGGTAGAGGAAGGAAAGGAGTTCAAAAATACTATAATGAGCAAAACTGCACAACAGAAAGAATGGTAACATCCCAAAACATGAGGACTTAACGCATCTCGAGAATTACAAGGAGTCATTACATCTGCACCATTGACAACGACTTTAAGTCATATCATCAACAGTTTCCAGTCATTGGTACTTAGCATCCCAAGGATCTCAACCTGGTAATCTACACTTCCCTACAAGTCTGGTTTCAATCAACGTAGCTCGCTCAAACTAGCTGTCAAATACTTTATGAACTAATGTTAGGCTTTGAAATGACCACTCCTCATTCTTTCCCAGACTAATCCTATATCAGTTGAAATTGCTCGTCGGGGGAAGGTGATGGCCCGTCGTGCGTGACGTGTCCTAGTCATGTCAACCGAGGTAGCTTAGTAACCTCACAGATTGACTTCCCCCCTTCTCACCTAACACTACGCCTAACCCCAAAATCGCTCACTACATTACACCATGTAACACAGCAGACAGGACGTGAATATCTGTAGTCGAAACAAGGCTAACATTTTAATTTCTTTAATTTGCAATGACCATGTCTTACAGTCATAACAAAATGAGAATTCATTTGTGGTCACGCTATGTCTTGAATTGGCAGAAGTTAGAATTCAAGAACCACTGGATCGGGTCCCAGTGCCTCAATGTTCTAGGAGCTCGCATTGTAACCAGAAGGTCCTGGGTTCGACTTCTGGTGGTTGCCTACTGCTGAAGAGTCCCAGACTAGGACAAAACAGCTGTCCAGTACTCCAAGGTTTCCCAGTGGTTCTCTAACTGATGTCAGCTCATTATCAAATTCTCCATACAATCAAACAAAATCCCTACAAAACCAATACTTGAGAATTTATTCGGTCAAGAATTCATTTCACACAACCAATTTTTACCACCATCAGCTACAATGAGGAACACAATACATTCTAGGAAATTTCGAATTAAGGGGCACCAGATGAATATGCCATAAGTGTTGTATGTGCCAGGTTAAACGCTCTTGAGAGAAAAAGATTGAAACTGAATCAATTTTATTTTCATGAAATATTATATCTCAACACTTTGCCCAACATATTAGTGAAATATTGACCAAATTATCCTCTGTAACATTAATTACACTTGAAAGCTTTGATTACTACTTTGCAGGTACTCAGAATGGAATTTCTTCCGTTGTTCGTTGTGTGTGCCAACAATATTCTGAATAACGCTCAAGTAATAAAAACGTAGAAAGCAGCATTACTGTTCAATGCAATACCTTCGAGAAGAGAAGGAAGAAGAAAACAGAAAGAGAGGTGCAGAGGCAGCCAGCAAATAATAATAATTTAAGCAAAAAATATGCGGTAAACGCAGGGTTTATTCCCCTATTTTGTTACTAATAATTTAGAGTCACTGAGTTGTATAGTGTAACATACTAACAGTTAGTTCAAGTTTGTGGTAGTAAACAACAACAAAAAATATAGAATAACAAATTTTTAGAAAAAAAACATAAGGGCAAAAAGAATGATGATTTTTACACCTATATAGGGTAGTGGGAATAGAAATTGGGGGAGTTAAATCCAAACGCCACATTACATAAAATATGTAGAAGGAAAGAAAAACAAAAAGAATGATGATACTTATTTATGCTGTTATTCTGATTTATACAGTTAGATGTCCTCCTAAAGTAGAGAAATCGTACCATGAGCTTGTTTTCAAAGAGTTTATACACAAGCTTTGTTATACAGGCAGCTTTTATTTTATTACTTTTTTTTGAAGTCATTCACACTCAGGAGCCTTAGCAATAGAGCGCATTCCCACAGATAAGGGTGGTTCTCTTATGTCCCCACCATCATATCCGCTGAATAGCGGTCACCACCCTCCCACCTTACTATTCTGCTTTTATGACTACACCGAATGACCAACGGGAGTTAGGTCAAACTCCATTCACGGCAGCAGCTGAGTCCTAACATACTGCACACTAGAAACCACAATCTTGACCAATCCTCGCACCGCTCCTCTTGGAGTCTACCAAAGCTAAAGCAGTCGAGTGGCGGGACTTACTACGCATAAGTTCACCGAAGATCTGGAACCTCTACCTTACAATCAAGAAGCGAGCTCAAAGAAATCACTGGTTTATACTAGCTCGTAATCAGGATATTGGATATATTTTGTGTCGCCGTACTTTGTCTCGTCCTTGCATTCATAACAAGTGGGGTGACTGTTTTCTCGTTTTCATTAGATTTCCACTATCTTCACCCAACGATGATGTCCAGTGAGAGTATGAGGTAAGCTTCAGTTGCATTCATGTTGCTTAAACCATAATGCTACCATATACAACCGAGGCACCGGGTAATTTGGCGCTGAAGGTCATGTACGGTTTGGGATCTACCCCTCCTAAACATGATCCATCAGCCTCAATGGAACCTTACGATCTCGGAAGAGATGGAGATCTGGGTGCTCTCAGTAATGCCCAACAAAGGGCGACAAATAAACTCAAGGTTTACGCAGACAAACTTTCTAACTTGTTAGACTCAAACACGGCTAAGTAATGAACAGTACTTGCAGCAACATCCGGAAGTGAAGTATATGGTGACAGCATTTTTAAGGTATGGAATATAAATGTTTGTTGTATTTTGCAGGGATAAATGGATTAAACAGCCTGAAAATGCCCGGGAACACTTCGCTGGTAAGTGGATTAAAAATATACATTTTCAGACTTTTCACCAGCCCAGATCTTTTAAAAAACATGAAGACAGTGGGAAAGGAGTATGCGGATATGTACCACGATGATGGTGTCATACGTTCTCTTGCTAAAGAAGATCTTGATTCGGAGGTTTAATCGTATAGTTTCTCAAAAACGGTGACTCTAAACTTTAGGAACCCAAAACAACCTTGAGAATGGATGACCTTGATGAATGACCTTGAGCAGGCAACCATCTGACTCGCAATGGATCCTGTACATCAAGAAATCCAATGATTTACAGTTATCTCGACGAGTTTATGTATAGGACTTGGTTTAACATGACTTTAAAGACTCCTATATCAAATTGGGACGTTCTTTTGCAACATATACGAGAACGCTATCCTTTGTAACTATTTTTCAACATTGCTTTACTTGTATATAAACTATATATTAAAATTGTGCGCCGTTCATTTTAAGCCTTCTGATTGGTTAAAGTTGTCCTAGTCAAGGTCATTTGTCCGTTCGTTAGGTTATTTCCGTTTAGAGTCACCCATTTGGTTAGTTTTTGAACCCTTATTAACTGACAAAATGATAATGATCACAAGGCCTGTATCCTGTATGTCTTACTCTAGCACCTGTTTATCACCTCTCTTCTTACTGTAACAGATATTCCACAGGGTCACACACAGAGAAGAAGAAGACGCAGAGTGTGATGAAAGGTCTATATTATTAGCATGCAAGGTTTCAATTAAGCGGTCACAAGTTAGTTATCATCTGTTAAAACAAGTCCAGCTAAACGTTCCTCTTCTTGTTCCAATGAGTTTATGCTAGCATTGGTTTCTGCAAAAAAAGAAAAGAAAAACTTATTTAGTGATATCATATTGGTTTTTGTCCTATTACATTGCCTCCCCCCTTCTGTGGGCACTGTCCTCAGTGCCTCATGGTGGTATAGGGTATGCCGTGCCTCCGGCAGACGGCACCTCGACGAAGCTTGTGGCAGGTGGCGGTCGGTAGGGGTTCGGCGGTTCCTTGGCGGCGGCGGGATGATGCGGTTTCAGTTGGTTGTAGTGGGTGGAGATGAGAGCGTCTTGAGGGCGTCGTAGATTCCGCAGGATGTACGTAGTCGGGGGTCGGTGTTGGACGATCTCGTATGGCCCTTGCCATGGCGCGTAGAATTTTGGGCACGAACCAGCGGGAACTGACGGTCGATGTAGCCAGACGTAATCACCGAGGGAATACGTGGGTCCGCGAGCGAACCGGTCGTAGATGCTCTTCTGGTGCTCTGAAGAGGAGTGGAGATGACGGCGCGCCAGCCCGTATGCTACCTCCAGGTGATGACGAAGATGTCGTACATAGGGTATGCAGTCGATTCTCTCATACGGTAGCATTGGCGCCTGGATCTCGACTGGTAGACGAAGTTCACGCCCGAACAACATCATAGATGGAGAAAAACCCGTTGAGGAATGCACGGAGGAGCGATAAGCCAACAACCACTGGGGCAGGACGTCGTCCCAGGTGTTTTCCGGAGCGTTATGCAGGAAGGCACGGAGAAGATTCTTGATGGTTCTGTTGGTGCGTTCCACCAGCCCATTACCTTGTGGATAGTAGGGTGTCGTGTGCGTTTTCCGAATGCCAAACGTAATACAGATGTGCGCGATGAGGTTACTCTCGAAAGCAGTGCCTTGATCGAAGTGGAGATAAAGGGGGCACCAAAACGAGACACCCACGTATCAATGCAGGTGCGACCGATCGTGAGGGCATCCTGGTGTTGCAGGGGAACAGCCTCGCACCACTTGGTGAAATAGTCTACCATTACGAGTATGTAACGATTACCGCGTCTCGACGCTGTCACTAGCCCCATAATATCTATCCTCACTCGGTGATTGGGAGTCTCGGTTAACATCGAAACCAATGGTGCTCGCGAGACTGGATTAGGCTGCTTAATTTGGGCACACGTAGCGCAATTCCTACAGAATTCAGTGACGTCGTGATGAAGGAGTGGCCACCAAAAGCGTTGACGGACAGCGTGTTCGGTTTTCCGTTGGCCAGCGTGGCCAAGTTGCTGGTGTACGAGATGTATTACCTCCGGGACCTTCAGACGTGGCACGATAAGGCGCGGTGACAATGGCGGTTCGACTATATACAAGACGTTATCAATCAGACATAGCATACCCCACTTACCACATATGCATCCGGTTGCTTCAGACAGACTTCGTAGTTCTTTACTCGACGGTTTATCGTTCCCGTGAAGTTGACGTGAGTACACAGGTTGAATGTCCGCGTCAGCCGCCTGCAGTGCTGCCCAATCAACATCTAGGCCTGTGTTCAGTATAGCATTTACCGGGGAAACATAAGGCGGCATACGGGAGAGAGCATCAGCATTAGCGTGCCGGGGCTCAGGGCGATATTCACAGGTAAAATCAATTTCCTGCAAACGCTCCTGCCAGCGAGCAACCTGGCCTTTGGGTTCGCGAAACGTTTGAAGCCACTGCAGGGCACGATGGTCAGTACGTGCTCGAAATGGGCGTCCGAGAAGGTAATGGCGGAAATGTTTGAGAAAATGGACGAGAGCCAGCATCTCTCGGCGCGTCGTGGAGTAGCGGGTTTCACGTTTGTCCAGCTTACGGCTAGCATATGCAATAACCCGTTCTTGACCATCAGGCGCCGCTTGGGAGAGGACAGCGCCAATGGCAGTAGCACTTGCATCAGTATCTAAAATGGAGGAGCCAGCAGATGGGGACATGTCAGGGAATGCGAGGATGGGTGATGATGTGAGACGTTTCTTCAACTCATTAAAAGCGTTTTGGCACTCAGTAGTCCACAAAAATTTTCGACCCTGTTCCGTTAAGCGATGTAGGGGTGATGCTATAGTGGCGAACGCGGTGACAAAACGACGATAGTGCGACGCTAAGCCCAGAAAGCTGCGGACGTCTTTAGTACACTGTGGTACGGGCCAGTCAGAAATGAGGCGGGTTTTTGCTGGATCTGTCTGGATGCCGTCTGGTGAAATGCGGTGACCCAAGAAAACAACTTCTTGCTGAAGAAAGGAACACTTAGACGGTTTCAGCTTTAAACCAGCAGTTCGTAAGCGTTTGAAAACAGTGCGTAGGTTGTCTAAGTGTTCCTCCGAGGATTTCCCGCGGACAACGATATCGTCAAGATAGATCAAACATTTGCGTGGGACTAGCCTATCCAGTACAACCTGCGTCAGTCGTTGAAAGGTGGCGGGGGCGTTACAAAACCCAAACGGCATGGTGCGGAATTCATACAACCCAGTCGGGAGTATGAAAGCAGTTTTTAGGCAGTCGTTCGGGTGTACTTCAACTTGCCAGTACCCAGATGCTAAGTCTAACGTGGAAAACCATTTTGAGCCACTCAGTGCGTCGAGTGTAGAGTCAATGCGAGGGATCGGAAAAGAGTCACGCCTCGTCACAGAGTTCAATTTGCGATAGTCAATACACATACGAAGAGATCAATCCTTCTTCTTAACTAACACAATAGGTGACGCCCATGGGGACGAGGAAGGTACGATGATCTTCTTGTCTAGCATGTCCTGTAACAACATTTCGAGCTGGAGCTGATAATGAACGGGGATGCGTCTGGGCGGCTGGCGCACAGGTGAGTGGCTACCAGTGTTAATACGGTGCTGCACAATATTAGTACGTCCAGGGCTGTTCCCCTCGTCAAAAATGTCCACAAAGTCCCCAAGTAAAGTAAGCATTTGGTCCAGGATGGTCGCTGGGACGGATGGGTTGAGGGAGACTTGTTTAAGGACAGACGAAACAGTAAGGGTGGGTGGAGTCAGCAGTGGTTGCTGAGGACTGTCTAAGGCTATTGACGTTGCATCAAGAGTGACCTGATTGTGAGGAAGATCTATGACAGCGGAGTGAGCAGTAAGAAAATCGACGCCCAGGATCAGGTCCCATGTAATATCGGGGCAGATAAGACAACGGTGGTGAACTACTAAGCTCCCCAGGCGTAGCTGTAGGTTGGTGGCCTCTTGAGCATTGATCTTAGTGCCATTCGCCGTGGTCAGCACATTATGAGGGGGACAGGGGATAAGTAGTGGCTCAGCCGGTGTAGCAGGGATGTCCGGACCAAGGACATTGATGCCCCAGTATCCAATAAAATCTTAGTTCATGCACCATTAACAAATCCCCACACAATAAGAGGTTCATTATTACATGAAAATGTAGACAAGTTGTAAAAAGGGGACTTACTGTAAGTGCGGGCACGGTTGTGCCCTTCGACGAAGCGTGTCCGCACCATGCGGTCTCGGTGACTGGGATCAGCGTTGTCGTCGACTTCAGCTGCCATCAATTGTAAAGCGTGGAAATAGTCTAAGGGACTTTCTCCAATTAATTGTCGACGACTGAAAAACTTCAGGAGGGCATGATCTGAGCCCAATTGTAAATCGAAGCAGTTGTCAAGTATCTGCCAATTTGCCGGCATGGATTTGGTGTTGCTGAAACCTGCAGCGTCCGCACGAGCAAAAGCATCCTCAGAGAGAGCATTTAGGACATGAAGAAAATGGTGAGCTGGTGGAGATATGCTGAGAAATGCCTGCATGCGTTTCTTCCATCTCGGATAGTCTGAGGACAGCTGCAACGTTGGAGGGCGGGGCAACGTTGGCACAGTGGGCGAGGTGAGTTCACTGTCTTCTGGGAATAGCTTGGGGAGGCCGTAATCTGATGATGAATCCATGTTGACTGTCGAATTGAGCACCTCCGACACCAATTTGTAACAGATATTCCACAGGGTCACACACAGAGAAGAAGAAGACGCAGAGTGTGATGAAAGGTCTATATTATTAGCATGCAAGGTTTCAATTAAGCGGTCACAAGTTAGTTATCATCTGTTAAAACAAGTCCAGCTAAACGTTCCTCTTCTTGTTCCAATGAGTTTATGCTAGCATTGGTTTCTGCAAAAAAAGAAAAGAAAAACTTATTTAGTGATATCATATTGGTTTTTGTCCTATTACATTACCTTCCATTAACGCAACATTTCGTAATTCCCGCATGAATTTAACTGACTATAAGTATATTGTAGACTATAAATTAGACTTGAACCAATATATTGTAATCTATTCTGAAAAAGTTTCTAGAGGTTTTTTTCCATTTTTCCAATTTCTGATGTCAAAAAAACGGTGTTCCATTTCAAATTGCACTTGTTAAATATGATCATGCCTGTACAAACGGTATGTTAATCATGTAAATGCTTAATTTATGTGTAATATACATATTAATAATAATAATAGGTTGTAGTGTAGATATTATAGGTTGAGATAAGTGAAAAAATAAAGGTGACCTAAGGAAAAGATAGAGTAGTCGGTACAGTGGGCGAAGACGGGACGGGTCGTGAGGATTTAGTTTGTATGCTTATCCATTGACAGTGTGGTTTCAAATTTTAAGAGGATAAGCCGTTGAGACACAAACCTCGCATTTCTGCATGAACAAATAATTAGATGGTCACATAGTGAAAATACATACTTTAGGCGGAAGGATGTATGGATAGTGAAAGGCGTAGTAAAAAATTACACAGGGTGGTAATACAGGGTGCGTTCAAGAAATGCTTTCCAAGTCGTCACCGTGCATTTTACTGTTACTCCCAACTAATTACTCCAAATTATTTCACAGAGATGACTGTATTTCAAAACAGTTAACCTTTCAAATTCCAGCAGAATCATTCCATGGAATTGATGTGTGTCCCGTGCAACGAATCAACAGAAAGAGAAGAGCGTTTTGCATTTGATAATAAGGCTGGATGGTAACAGTCTCTAACCACTCCATTCATCTATGTAGAACGTTGTCGCACTGATCATAAGACGTTGCATGATTGGTATTTTTAAGCTTGCACCATGATCACAGACTCTATACACAAGTTCTTTCTGCAGTATTATATCACGTTATACCATTATCCATGTCTGATTTGTTCCGTGTCATTTGGCTGGTTGTTAGTTTGGGTAGCTGTACTTTAGTCTATCCAATATACAACGAGTTCTGCTTCGAAGCTTTCTGCTCGTCCGATTTGTCTACTTTAAACGTTCAGAGATAGGATTAATTGTCGTATGAGGTGTTAGGGTTAGGGGGTATTCCAATCATTTCAATACACAATTTGCTGATGAACTCAAGGGTTTTCAGAGTGCTTTCTTCAGATTGTTCACTCAAGGCCACTTAGTGTCTGTCGCAATCAATCTTCAGCCATCGTCCTACAAAACCTCAACTTGGTGGGATTGCCGAGTTATAAGTTTGATACTTTAATATCCGCCTAAGCGAAGAATCACAAGTGAGACTATTTGTGTCTAGATTTCCAGTTGACAGTTTAGAGGTTACAGGTATCGATGTTCGCGAGTTCTACGGATTATACCAATGCAAGATCTTATGCCAACAACTTCTATAGTGTTCGTTCTTCGAGTACCAAAGATAAAGCAAAAGACCAGATTTTGTCGTCCAAAGTACGTGGTATATTTCGGGACAAAATCGCGGGTAGAAGTGAATGCTTAGCTAGCTAGTAATCGTGTACGCACGTGACACGACGGAGTACCAAATGGCGAGGATGCTTGACCGGAAGCCTTCAGCTAAACAAGTCGACTTAAACAGTGAGGGTCAGCATCCAATGTTGAGTGATGATTGCTGTGGTCAATAATTTTAGGGAATTATTTACCGCTACAGCTCGCTTCCCACTAGTGGGGTTGTGAGGACCTAAAAATAGGACCCGCCGGAAGGAAACTGTTCTCGATGGTTCCCTTATGGGCAAAAACTCTTCGGGGCGGCCTGGTGGAGTGCCTACTGGCCTGCCTGGCTATGCTTATTTGGTGTCCGTACATGGCTTCCTCGATGTTGTTCGTTGGATCCCGTGCTTCGCTTGTTCCTTGTCCAGTGCCCGTGGCACCTGGAAAAGAAAACAAGAATGCTAAGAACCTTGTTGAGGAAAATGTACCAAATGAGCGTTTTTGAGATAAATGACGTGCATTTACGATACAGTAAAGTTCAAAACATCGAAAAAAGTATGCATCTTTTTTATAAGTGCATGTATAATGCACAGCTATAGGAAAAAACTTTTGCTTGTGTTTAGTGATGCTACATAAAAAAGTTGATCTGTCTGCAAAGAAGAAATAATGATTAATGCCACAAACGAATGAGTTGGGTTAATCGAACCACTCAGTTACGTGATATAGGTGTGAAGGTATTCTGGGAATCTTACGTGACGTCCAGAACGCGTTTTCCTAGAGGGCTCGACCGAAGATTCGGTGGCTTCCGCCGTGCTTGAGAGTTCTTCGAGGACTAAGGGATATTCAATTACTTGTGGATTATCAGGTACGTTTAGCTCCAGGCTAATAGGAATACCTTTTAAGTAAGCCGGTTTCAGACGGATGTCTTCGCGGCCTCTTTTGTCTAAGACAAAGAATTTATCCGTACGTTTAATACCTCATATGGTCCATTGACATCGCCACAAACTAGTTTGTAGTCACATTCCAGCGTAGGTACATGCTGTAGTATTTCTCCGATAACCGTATCAGTCGTTTAAGGGCTGTAAGAGGCTCTGTATATCCATCCCATGAGAATTTTATTTTCATTCGTGTGGATGCTTATCCACTCAGATTCCGGGAGTTCGTCGATAGTTAGGTTTGTAAAAGTATTGGAGTCAGTGGATTTAGAAGCATATATCGGACACGCACCTCCCCTTTTGTTCATTGTATCATTCCTGTGAATGTCATGGTTACCAATTATCAGCTTTGTGTCAGGCATATCGTTAGTTAGTCAAGTTTCAGTTACCAGGTCCAGTGTTGGCCGTTTTATGTATACCAAGCCCCGAAGGGGAGTTATTTTGTTAAGGAGAGATGGAGCATTTAAGAGCATAATTTTCAGAAAACCACGGTTGTTGGGAGGATAGTTAGTAGGCTTCTTTGTTACTACCCCTAACTCCTGGTTGCTTATGTTATGTCCGGAGGGATTCTCAGATGAGACAGTGTCAGCGTGTCTACTATTCCCTGAACAAACTGTGCTGCGAAAAGGGCCATTGTTTGCTGCAGCCTTAAATAATCCTGTTGCATATATTGGTTTCTGGTCTGGAATCATTTCTCAACATTAGATGGTATGTGTCGCTGTTCAGATTGTAATTCACAGGGCCGAAGTGCCATGTACATAGAAGGACTGTGAGCCAATCTATACTCGTTATGTCGAAAGGGCCCTGCTTACCTACTGCGAGGGTTCGAGAATACATTTCCGTTCATATGGTACCTAGTGGTGTCTCGTCTAGTCGCCTATGTGTTTTAATTATTTATTATGGGTCCCGTTCTCAGGTTGTATGTGCCCATAAGCATATTAACATCTCGGCTATTACAGTAATCGTGAGTCTCACTCTGCTGTTTAATCAGCTCGGTGCCCCCTGCGTGTCTGCTAGCATGTGATTTTGTGTGGATAAAGCTATTTTTGATGTTAGTTCTCACCTCGTATAGTCTGTCGCCTATAGTTTTTCTATTACTATTAGTTCGAAGAAGAGCACTTCCACTCACGTGTTCCGTCGCCTTTATGGGACCTGCCGCAATGCGTGTATAGTTCTTTTTTAGGCTTACATGCTGGCTTTTGGGTTTTTCACAAGACAGGTATATGGACGCATGTGGAGAGACCTTGGTTTTGGAACTTCTTCCGGCTTTTACAGTGAGACTATCTTGCTTGGCCCTGGATACAGTGTGACCTGCCAATATTTGCAGGTTATCGGTAGAGGGAGCATCTATGTCTACTTCATGTGTGGGATCGGTAGATTTCCTAGGAGTGTTCTCATGCATTTCGAGACCTACTGCTCCTTTTGGGTTTCCCTTCACCTTCAAGTGTCGTTTGCTCACCCAGTGCAATGTGAGTAGCTTTTTCGATCAAAAGTAAACGTTACAAACTTCTTATAAAGTTTCTGGTCCTTTTCCCATCTTTTCAGTTTTTAGTGTCGTAGAACAGTGTTCCATTTCAAATTGCACTCGCCAGATATGATCACACCTGTACAAATGATATGTCAATCATGTATATGCCTAATTTATGTGAATAAAATAATTTTGCCGGCATTTTCATCGTAAGGGACACCAGAAGTCAAAAGAGCGGCAATTCGAAGGCTGTGTTGAGTTTTCGTGTGCTATTCATCAATTCTCTTCTACTCTATAAGTGGCTTTTTAATTGGTCTCTCACGGATAGTGTCACATACTTAGTCCTGTCCTTTCATAAAATATAACTCTTCCGGTTAGAATTGTCCGTTATAATTAGTGCCGACTTAAGTGCTACTGTTATCGCATCTTTGCATTTATAGTATTTGTATGGAGTATCTTTATGCTCCATTTCAATATTTTCAACCGTATAGACTGTCGATTGTAAGAAGCACTAGACAGTTTAAATCTCCGATAATCTAAAACGGACCTTAAAGACACCATGATTATTCTCTTTTATTTCAGAGATTAAACTCTATCCGAAATGCCAATAGTCCAAACTGAGCATCTGACTCCAAATCTTCTTCAAATCCTAGTAAAAACACAAACCAAAGAGAATAAATAGGCCCGCAGAACACTACGTGCAGTTTCTTAACGACTGTGTAGCAGGAAATGATACCCCAAAATTTTTGACCACAGCAATCATCACTTAACTTTGGATGCTGGCCTTCACTGTTTAAGTCGACTTGTTTGGCTCAAGGCTTCCAGTCAGGCATCCTCGCCATTTGGTACTCCGTCGTGTCACGTGCGTGCACGATCAATAGACAGCCAAGAATTCACTCGATACGGTTTACTATTTGGTCCCGGAATATATCACGTACTTTGGACGACTAAATCTGGTCGTTTGCTTTGTCTTTGGTACACGACAAACGAATATCATAGAAGTTGTTGGTATAAGATCTAGCGTCACTATACTCCGTACAATTCGCGAACGTCGATACCGTCAAACTCTAAATCTACTTACAGGTCTGCTGCTGCAGACACATAAAGTTCGGATGTTAAACTCCCCTAAACTGCTTGAGTAGTAAACAACATCCTGGATCAGAAAAGTATACTTCTATTTCAGTAATTTACACACAATGATAGGTTTTGTTCTTGGTAAAATTTAGAGAGACATTGCTGCCCGTGCTCATACAAAACAACGAAACAATTCCAACAGTGGTGTGAACTCGGGCAGTAATTTTGCTCGAAATATTACCAAGAACAAAAAATGTCATTGTGCGTAAACCATCAAAATACAACTATACTTTATTTGATCAGTTCCACAATGCTCAAATATTTTGCTGATATTCACATCATGGATCGTATACATAGTGATAATACATGTAAAGATCTAGGCCTCGCAAGCACTTACGAGTATGCAAAGGACCGTGGAGACAGCCTGAGCTTGAGACATAATCAGCGCACGTTGAAGTGGGGTATGCCACTGAAGTTGCATGATTACTTGTATTGACGACATAGCTGTCACACTACAACAAGGTTGGGAACTACCCTTAGACTTGGTGATTGATACATTACAGATACTCCATATAAATAATATATATTTATTCTTGTTCATGATGGAACATTCCAATTGTGCAGGCATGGATAAGTTGTTATATAAATTACACATGTTTCGATGTATGTTGTATTTGCAGTTGGTTTGTTCTTTCTGACAATAGAGTCAGTCGGAACATTCTGCAAAATAGTCTGTCTGAGATATATATATTTATTTCCTATCTATGAAGGACACACCAGTTGTACAGGCATGGATAAGTATTATTTACACTACATGAATTTGATTTATAGTGAAATTACATGGCCTCTGTCCTTTCTGACATTAGTTTGTGAGTACATTCTGATAGTTAGTCGTTCAATGGAGCACATAAAGAAATATAGTAATATTGTCTTCGCATTAACAAAAAAAACCCAAATATGTGTTAGATGGAATACAAATATTTGGGAAAAAATAAAGCTTGAAGTCAATTTCTCCATATAACTTTGTTGTGTGCGGCATCGTATCTTGTTCTTGTTTTATGTTCAAATTGAGTATTAATTTAAAATGAGTGATTTATTTGTATGATTTCGACATCATTTTTATCGCAAGTATTACCAGATGTGAATTCAACTAAATGCAGATTAATATTGGTCATCATCAAGCAGATTTGTTTTACTTCACCCAAGTCACCCAGAGCCGGCCATTTGTCACCGCATGGTTGTTCCGTACGAGTAAGTTGATTAACACGTAGAAAGCTATATGTAAGCCATTTTAGATCATTGACAGTGCTTGTATAAGATGCTGTACAGCGTCTTGTTATGGTGACGGTGGATTTCATCAAGGATGCTGAGCCATTACTAGCCAAACCTTGAGGGATGATATATGGGTAAGTGACTTCAATTGTTTCTGTAGATCTGTGCAGCTTCTACTACAAGACAAATACAACAGAAGAGGCGAGCAGCAAAGTACCAAAGGGCAGAGAAAGAGTACATGGAGTGGGACATATATGTTTATATTCGTTGTACATTTTAATTTGGTGAACAAATATTTATTCCCACTAGGGCTTTATATGCATCTATGCTACCAGTTTATCTATAGCTTTTAGAGAAGTAAAGGTATTTAAGCGCGTTTAGGTACTGTAGCAGACTAATAGTTGATTCGTTCTAGGAATAAATAGTTTATTTATATAATCGGTAGAGTGAAACAGTCTGTACAGAGAGCGTTTGAAACTTATAACCGTATTGTAGTTCCTGACTTCTAGGGGCAGGTTGTTCCATATTTTAGAATACGTGACTGTGAAGAAGTTTTCGCGGAGTGCTGACTTAATGGCTTTTATTGTCACTGTGCAAGTTTGGTTACGCAGATCGTAGGAGCCTTCTTGTGCGAATTGTATGTCCTTACTGTCTGAGAATGATATTTTGTGTAGGACCTTATAGAAGAATACACTTGTCGCGCGCTGTTTGAAAAAATGAGTGCTTTTTTCACATACTTGACAAATCGCTGTTTTTGTTGTGTTATTCACTTCAAGAACATTTTTAGAAATTTAACTTGACTTTTGTCTGTTAAGCTTTGATTTTAAACACTTATATAGTCTCTATTGGGTAAATTGTCTTGGCTGTTCCAGTAGTTCATTATGTCAAAAGTACCACATAGATGTAATAGGGCGGAGTGTTACTTTTTGGTAGATGATGGAATACAGTGCAATAACTGTAAAAAGTGGTATCATAAGATGTGTACTGGATTACGTCCAACTGCATACAAACGTTGTAGTGCTCCAACATCCCACCGGATGTGCAGAATGTGTTGCTCCCCAAAGATGACTTTGATAGGGGAGGCTCACGAACTACTGTCTAAGGCCATGGAACTTCCTGATGAGAGCGTGGCTAGTAACAGTGACACAGACTGCCCGTCTGAAGATGACGCCATATTCATCGACCTTAGCAAGGCGTTTGACAGGGTTTCTCATTCAGGTCTTCTAGTAAAGTTAGGTAGTCTGGGAATCAATAAAGTGGTTACCGACTGGATTCAAGACTTTCTAAAGGACAGAAGACAAAGAGTACGAGTTAACGGGGTTTCATCAACATGGGAATCGGTTAAGAGTGGTGTTCCTCAGGGTACAATTCTAAGCCCACTTCTTTTCCTGATTTATGTCAACGAGATTCCATCGGTAGTTAATTCATCCTGCTTACTGTTTGCTGATGACATCAAGATATGGAGGGCTTTACACGATGACAGTGACCAACTTGCTTTGCAGGAAGATTTAAACTTGTTAAGTGATTGGTGTAAGCACTGGGCCTTGGAGATTAACTTAAACAAGAGTGTAGTTATGCATGCATCCCATAGTCACGTGCACAATTACTCAATGAATGGCATTGCTCTCCCAGTGGTCACTGAGTACAAGGACTTGGGAGTGGTTGTGCAGCATGACTTGAAAACAGCAACAAACTGCAGAGCTGCAGCCACTAAGGGTTTTCGAATATTATGGGTCATAAGCAAGGCTTTTGCGAACTTTGACGCTGATATATTTCGTATATTATATTCGACTTATATCAGACCTCATTTGGAATATGGGATCCAGGCAGCGAGCCTGTGTTTCAAATACGAAATAGACTTATTAGAAAGGGTGCAAAGAGTAGGAACTAAGCTAATAAAGGGTTTCTCAACCCTCTCATATGAGGAGAGGTTAAGTCGACTGGGTTTATTTCCACTGTCATACAGACGACTTAAGGGTGACCTAATACTAGCATATCGTATCCTAAGAAATGATTTTGGATCTAATTTATCTAATTTATTTCTTCCTTCTAGCACCAACCAATTGCGAGGACATCACCTCAACTTTTAATAACCACGGTCGAATCGTCTGCGTTTGGAGATCCGTCTTTCGCACTGAATTGTGAACAATTGGAACTCTCTACCGGAACATGTCGTAGCAGCGCCATCCGTTGATTCATTCAAGGCGAGATTGCACCTCCTGTATGTAACAAATCAAAAGGATGAACACAGGCATATAGCCTGCTATCCTAAATAAACTGCAAAATGTAAACTATAATTAGTCGTCTTGTCCAGAGTGGGTCAAGTTGTAGAATCATGCACCGTGAGATGTAGTCCTTCTTACATTCGTAGCCAAGTAGTTTGGAGGTGAAGTATTGTTGGACACTTTCCATCCTTAGCTTTTCACGTGTGTGAGTGCTACTAATAATAAATAATAGCATTCTAGTGGTGGCCTCACACAGGTTTAGTACAGAATTCGCTCGGCTTCATTGTCGTGAAAGTTCCTGAATATGCATCCTAAGAGCATCCTCGACTTTCGAGTCTGTGATGCCACTTGCTCAGAAATTGTTAGGTTGCTCGAGTACCTCAGACCTAAGTCAACGACACTTTGGAGTTTCGTTAGGTTAGTTGATTGAAGCGTCAATTTCATGTCGATTGAGGGTGCACCGAAGCAGATCCACCCACATTTTTAAGGTTAAATTGTAGGTTCCATAAAGACGACCAAGCAGTCACTTTATCTAGTTCTTTTTGTACAACATTCCGGAAGAACCCTAGGTCATCATATTGGAATGTATAAGCTACTTTTAGGTCATCTGCAAAGATGAACGGTTTCCCATGAGAGAAGCAAGCGCATATGTCGTTAATATATACAGTAAATGGGAGGGGTCCAATGACACCACCTTGTACTACACCAGAGGTGATTGGGCTAGGTTTCGAAGTTATAGATCCGAGTTTAACTATTTGGGACCTGTTGTTGAGGAATGACTTTAACCATCCTAATAGTGGGTCACGCTTTCCTAAGGATTTCAGCTTATGTAATAGTAGTAAATGGTCGACACGGTCAAATGCCTTAGAAATGTAAAAGTAGATGACAAGTACTAGTTGTCGTCTGTCACGCCTGCTGGTCACAAAGTTAAAGAAGTCTAGGTGGCATGTTAAACAAGATCTGGATTTTAGGAATCCATGTTGGTTCGGACTTATAATTTTGCAGCTAAGCATATGATTGATTAGGTTGTCTTTAACTAGTCTCTCCATAATCCTAGATGCTATAGGTGTGATATTGATCGGCCTGTAGTTACTGACTTCTGTTTTCGAGCCAGATTTGTGTTCAGGCATAATAAACGTTGTTTTCCACATATCAGCGTAAGTTTGGGTTTCTAGGGACATTGTGAATATTTTAAGCAGTAGTGAGAAGATGTCAGGGCCACCAGATTTATAAAAATAGGATGACATACCGTCAGTACCAAGACATTTAGAGCATTTTAGGGTTCTTATAGTTTGTTTAATGTTAGTATAAGTAAAACCAACAGAACTGATTAAGATTGGTGTGTGTGGAGATGAAGTTTGTGCCATATTAGTAGCAGGGTGTATATCGAGTAACCGGACTGTTGGCTTAAGGTAGTTACCTGCAAAAGTTGAGTTAAATAATTCACACATGACTGCAGAATTATTGCATAGCCTACCTTTGTCTATGAGGAGAGAAATGCTGTGATTTTTGCGATTCATTCGCTTCTTTAAGATTTCTGTGAGTGCATACACTCTAGCAGGACTGGCTACTGCGATGCGTTCTTCGTTTCTCATGCAGATATCTCGAGCTTGTGAGATGGAGCTAAGGGTGTTAAGTATTAAGCCTAGTGTGCCAAAGTCGTGGTGTTTGAAGTAGGTTGTTGAGAGTCTCTTCAGTTTCGTTCGATCCTTTGGTTTTATGAATGACTTTCTATGTGGGGAAAGCTTAAGTGTTTGGAGTGGAATGACAGCATCTAAGCATGTGTTCGAGTTATGGTAGAAGATGCTCAGAGCTCTCGAGGGGTCATCAGTAGTGAAGTATTCGCTCCATTCGGAGGATCTTAGCACTGATTCTACCAAGACCCAGTTTTCCCTATTATAGTTCCTACGTAGTACTTGTTGTGAAGTGGAGGTATGAGCTGCATTGCTATTCAGTGGAAGTGACACTGCACACATCACTGTTTTTTGGTCACTACCTGAAAACCTAGAACCCACTAAGATTGAGAGAGGGCTTATATCGTGACAGGATATTAAGTCTAGTACATTGTCACCTCTTGTAGGCATAGGGACAGTTTGTTTCCAGCCGAAGATGTCCAGTGTCCCTAAGAGCTTGTCGTATTTAGTCGGCCCTGTTAATAAATCCCAGCTGATTTCGGGTAGGTTTAAGTCTCCACATATGATCTTATGCCCGTATGGAAGAGTAGATACTTGCTCCAGTACATTTATAAGTTGTGTCTCGTATTCACTAAAGGTGCCAGGTGCTCTGTAGATACATCCTATTAGTAGTGTAGCACTTTTGAAGCGTACGTTGACCCATAGGGTGTCGTGCATGTCATTGAGTTTCCTATTTTCTAGCTGCAACACAGTGTGTTCAGGAAGTACATTAGGCAGCCTCCTCCCTTACCACAGCGAAACTGTGTGTACCCATCGATGCTTATCTCTTCGTCTGGTATATTGGAGCGACACCAGGACTCATTAATAATAACTGTTGGGGGTTTGCATACCAGCGTGTGTGCCCTGAACATCGGTAGTTTGTTAAGGATAGATCTAGCATTAATAAGTATTAAGTAGAGTTGAGATTTGAAGTAGTGTTTGAAGTATTTAAGCTTGTTAATCAGGCTTAAGTGTTCCACATAGCATAACAACCCCATGCTGCAATTAGTGTGAGTATCATGTTCACCTATATCTATCGAAATACCATCTATTTCTTTTGGGGTATAGTGAGTTTTATTATTGGATTCAATATAGGATGAGGTAGTTCTAGGCCTGGGTAGGTTGGAGACTTGGGTAGGAGTTCTCATTTGGCCTATGCTTGTACAAGCATTGGATGTGATTGACAATTCCTTGTGCACTGGCCTGTGTCTGTTTTCTTCTCGATAGGAAGCCGACACTAGTGATACGGGTTCAGAAGATTTAAGATCCCCACCGGTTGTTTGGTTAGCGCTGACAGGGATGTGTTGCATAACAAATCATTGGTACCTTGTGATGCCCACGACTTCTTAATCTGCCTATTGTTTGGAGACATTCTAAGTGACCTTACTTGGGTTTCGTTATATGAATAGCTGCACTGTGGTTTGTTTCCCGGAAGACTTGTTCCGTATGATCTGCCAAAGTTAGTTTGTGTGTCATCCTTTGTAGACCCTGAGTACCTGGTGGCTGAGCTCCGAGTGTTGTCACTTATATAACACATTTATTTTCGAATATTAAATAAAAATTGTCTATTCACTTCCGCGAATGGACTATCTTTACAATATTCAAGTTGAATACACGCACAAAAATACATGGAAAATTTCTTTAATATTACTTAATTGTAAAAAAAAGAAAGAAAGAAAAATAGAAAATTTGCACAGCAGCCCATGTTATTTCGAATAATATGTACTTTTGCTGCAGGACTATCTGTTTTATGTATTTGTATGTGTGATTGTTCATGTCATGTGTCCATGTAAGACATTCATGTGTGGCGCAGAAGTGTGATTTTAATATCTAATATCTATAAAATCATTAAATGTGATACAAGAATCTTTTCAATTTTGAGCATTTGGATGTTGCTTACATATGTGAATCATAGGATATCAGCGCCAGTTGTGTGTAGCAATAGTCTTTAACATCGGAGAGTTTTATAAGGACAATATGCTCTTTGCGTGTACATAGTGTGGAGCAATTAGAAGATATAGAATAAACAAAATTGTCACGTATTTTAGGAGGTTCATAACAGTACTATAGGTTCAATGAGTATATATATATGTGTATGAGTGTCACGATTTGTCTCGCAGTGTATTACAACAGATGGCAGTACAGTAAACGTTCACAGAGTAGTTTGATATGACAATAAATTTACAACATCATTGGTTCATTTGTTTTCCACGTCTGAGTCTATACGTTCCACGCATATAAGTATCATAGATTTTCAAAGAGCCTTTGATGGTTGAGATGCAGAGGTGCAAAATGTCGAAGGAGGTGAAAAGCAGTCTGCGAAGGTATTTTGCCGAGAGTTGACTGATCATCCCTCGATAAGAGATTACAACAGGAATTTGCAAGATTCTTTGAACTGTATATCCCATTGCAGACAAGAACCGTTGGCATGCAGCAACCATCGTTGGAGTTCCGTATTTTGACATCTTCGACGCATAGCTGATATAAATGAAGGCGTCGCTGCAGATTGTTACGTCGAGAATGTATGCTACTCCGTCTAACAAGATAATCAGATCAGGTTTACAGAAAGACGTGGACGTTGGAACACATGGCTCGACGCAAAATCTGGTATTCATTTTGCGCAATTTGTTAGCGATCAGCTTGAGGACGTAGTTGTGTCTCTTGCATCTGACGTCATGAGTTAGAGCACAATGCTGAAGAATATGTTGAAGATTTTCCGGTTGACCACACCCGTCTCTGCAGTTGATGTCCGCTCTATGACGTCCACGCGTACTTCTCGTTTTTGTGCCCAAGAGGCCTCCACGCAGTTGAACGGCTCGTACATAGAGTTTAGGCAAGACCATTTCGGGGTTGAGAAGCCATTTGTGAGATTCAGGGCATTTTGTTGACTCAGTCAAACCGTAACCATCCGCAGATGAGTGTAGCTGTTGTGCCCAGCTTTCATTGTCTTCTTCTACTGATGTTACTATTTGTCTATGGGCTTGCATCAGAAGATTGCAGATCGTAAGAAAAGGTGTGAAGGTGGCGGAGGACGCGATGCTGCGTATGAGCGGATTCCTGTTGTTGAGTAGTGCCTCGATTCTTTTGCGCCTATGAATCGGAATCGTTGTTGAGAGTTTCATAATTCCCAGGCCTCCCTTTTTGATATCCGCGTGGAAAAATGCAGTTGGAGTGTCTTTCGGGAGGTGAAGCCAGCGGCGGACAGCTGCACGAATAAGTTTGTCCATCGTTTTCAGAGTATTCTTGTGAGTGATGCTGACGGTCAGTGAATATAGTAGACGAGGAATCAGATTGTTCTCCAGGATTCTTATTCGTTGATGAGGTTTAAGAGGGGGCGCTTTTCACATTGTCTAAGTATTCATTGAGGACGCCGACATGATCGAAGCAGCGCCTGCCCTTGTAATTGAAAGGAACACCCAGATAGGTAAATTCCTCTGTTGGCGAAATGGCTGGAATTGACAGGCAGTTGATATTGAAGACAGTAGGAGAAAGGGCGACGATTCTACGCTGTCTGTCAGCGACTATGTTGATTGTGCGGCTTTTGTCGACGTTGATCGATAATCCCGCCAGCGAGGCCGCGATACAGCTGAGTTTATTTTGAAGAGCCGCAGCATTTGGAGCTAGGATGATGAGATCATCAGCATATGCCATGTAGTGCAGAGGATGGCCATCGACGGAGATGGGGTCATGGGCTTCAAGAACATTGGGTATCTCATCCATAGTCATGATGAAGAGAAGCGGTGACAGAGGGTCACCCTGTTTGACTCCTCGTGTTGGATGACAATTCACTTCGTGGAAGAGACTGTAGGAGTTGGAGTAGTAGTTTGTAAGATATTCTCTAAGCATTGGGGGCGCACCAAAACTCTCAGCCACCCTTAGAATTGTTTGATGTAAGACGCTGTCGAAAGCTTTCGAGATGTCGAGGATAGCTAATGCGCAACTTGTGTAGTTGGAGTGCGCTTCTCTGAAGATGGCGTGAAGTAGATTGGTTGCCTTGAAGCAGCCATCACGTTGCAAGAAGGCAAACTGTTGTTTTTCCATTGGGAATGATCTGGACCATCGCTTGGCGATAATCTTGTGCAGACAGCGCGTAACAACAGAAGTGATGGAAATAAGTCGGAAGTCAGTAGGGTTATCGGGATGTGATGTCTTCGGAATGAAGGTGACCCTGGAAGCTGACAAAGGTGAAGGTAAAAAAGACGTCAGCAAAAGAGTGTTAAGATACCCAGCCAGACTAGTGGGGTTGATTTTCTGGAGGTCCCTGGCGGTTATGCGGTCGACACCTGCGGCGGATTTGACCATTTCTTTTAGTGCCCATTTGACCTCTTCAGTTGAAACTGGGGCGATCAAGTCGTTGTTAGTTGGAAGGTATTCCTGGACCGATCTAGTGTCTGGTAGGGCTGGGTGTGTGAAGGTGTCTATCCAAAATTCATTGAAGCCTCCTATACTGTAAGGCTGACATGTAAACAGGTCTCACCATCTGCCATCAAGTACCGTGTTTGCAGCGTCTTTCGGCGAACGGTGGAAGAGCGTTTGCATGTGGGCATATAGAATGCGTCGCCTCTTCTTGTTGATTAAGTTCGGTGGGGGACCGGAGACGTATCGCTGCTTGGATGGTTTCCATTTTGTAGGGAACTGTTGGTGGGCCTGCTTATCCAAAAGTTGACGTGTCTCCTCAAGAGTAATATCATTCGCATATAGTTGCAGAATAATTTGTCGAGTGAGTTCAGTGTCCAGCCGCTGAGATGAATTTGCCAGTTGTGTGCTGATGGCAGCCAGGAGGTTAGCGTGTATACTGTCCATGTTGAGGATTCTATGTAGTGTCAGATTCACCAGGGGACTTGAACCACCTTGAGTGAGTCGAGTAGTTGGCATAATTTGTCTTCGAGCTTCATGTTCAAAGGTTGTTGTGGGTGATGAGGTTCGGTTGAGCGGGGAGGCGTTGACAGTATGGGTTGGGACTGATTCGTCAATATCAATAGTATGCAGAAGTGGACGGGTCATCGACACAGCAGTGTGGGAATATAAAATTGTTCTATTGACAGTACTTATTGCATAGTGGTACTGCGGTATTCGCATTGGTTGGGTGGATTCATCGATTACAATGCAATCATTATTAATGACAGCCAATTGGAGGGATCGCTGTTCTTCTAGCTGAGTTGGAGTACAGGAATTCGATGAGATTGTGATAGCTGGATCTGAAGTTGCTCTGCATGGGCTTAAAGGAGCAGAGATTGGTCTGTTGACTGGCTGGTAACTGGCTGAATTTGGCGATAAGACGTATTTGGAGTTAGGACTATTGTTGGCAGAGATGGGTTGAGGGTACGTCTCCATTTTAGCCTGGCTAGACGTAGTCTAACTGCATCAGCGGTGCGGTTGCCAACGGCTTCGGCGACAAGAGCGAAGAACTGTATAGGCGCAAGTAAAGGTGAATCGAGACATTTGGCCGTTGGGATCAATCGAGCATCTTCTTGAGTGGACCAGACTTGAAGTCTTGGATGCACATACACTGCTGATATAATAGCATAGTTTTCATGTGATGATGCAGGTGAGGATGGCATCGAGTAGGAGCCAATGGTTGATGCGGAGCGCGACGATGATGGGACAAATGTTGACCATTTGAGTGTTTGTAGACGGCGTCTGATGGCTTCAACTGAGCGATGTGCCAGATGGTCGTGCAGGTGTTGATACAGTTCAGCTTTGCTGTTGAATCGGTTGACTGCTGCGTCTGCTAACATCAGTAAAGTGAGTTCTTCATTTTGGGACCAATTTCGTCGTATTCGACAGTCGTTGAGGAGGCGAGCGAGAAGGACCTCATTGTATTCGGCGGGGCGGATTTGACGCAGATGTTGAGTCAAACCTCTCGGAAAAGCGAAGTTTGAAGGACAGTATATACACAGGAATCTTGGAGATACGATTGAGGATAGGGATTGATTGGACCGCATGGAGTGAGGTGATGATGGATTGGATGTGAGGGGCGAAGGATGAGCTGCTGGCAATTGGGAGATGAAGGCAGGAGAACAGAAGGCTGTTGTTTGAGGGTCAGCTTGAACCATGGCAGAGGCCATGGATTGTGATGAGGGTTGGCTTGACATAGCTGACATGACTGGAGATTGCGGTATCGCAGGTTCGAGTTTGGAGGACAACCAACGATGGACTGTTAGTTGTGCCACGGACCGTTCATAGGCCCTCACCCGTGGCTTGACAAATGGTTAAACCAAAATCAAACAAAGCAAAGAAAAACGAAACAAAACAGAAATAAAAACAAACGAAAACAAAGGTAGTGTTATACGATATTCCACGTAATCACTTTGGGATTGAAGCAAAATACGAAAGCCGAAAACGAATGGGGAGGAAGGGGTGATATGAAGGAGTCCACTTTCGAAAACAATAAGAAGGGGATGCAGTGTGAAAACGACTATCGAACAAAGAAGCGCGGAGAGAAGAGTCGAGAAATACCTAGAATAACGGAACAGGTGAAGAAATGTGGCAGATACAACACTTCGAGAAAGGCAACGAAATGAGTATAATGATGACGCAATGGGAGGACGTCGATTATCAAAACTCAAAACTGTCAGAGATATGGTGTCAAAATGGGTATCAAACCACAGATCTCGATGAGAGGAGTCGAAAGATGATAATATAGCTTTCAATCGATAGAACTCAAAGAGACGAGCAGAATGAGTACAAACACGGGGGATAAAAGTAAAAGGGTGCGTAAGTTACAGGGGTTTAAATTTGATAGGTGGGTGGGGCGGGATGACGTAATGGGAAAGTTGATGAGTTACAGAATCACAGAAACTACAGGAGATTGGCTATTGATATGGGTATCAATCGACAGATTTCGACGAGAGGAGTACAACTATACCAAGATCAACTTCAGAATCTGTAAGAATAAAGAATTACGCGGGTATAAAAGGGAATGCAAGAAAAGGCCACTCCCAAAGCCAACTCGAGAAGCATATAAGACAGTGATTGAAAGGCGTGCTTACAATCACCTTAATAAACTAATTGGCAAGACACCGCAAGCCAATAAAATAGATATACACACTGCGGACACGGTAGAACTCATAGCATCCCCCCTCTCTAATCTCACAAAAATAGCCTCATAGAAAACGAGACAATACGAAAGACTTTTGAGCTATAGTCTTACTTCTTAAGTAACCTCTTCTCCCTCAACGGTGGATCTAAATATGTCTATGGGCAGCCATAAGATGGTAATCAATCCCTCTTGTAAGCTGACAACATCCTCTTCTTGCCAAAACGTGAAAACGCAAATGGAACTCAGTAGCAAAACATACCGAAATCAACTTCAGAATCTGTAAGAATAAAGAATTACGCGGGTATAAAAGGGAATGCAAGAAAAGGCCACTCCCAAAGCCAACTCGAGAACGATGGGTGCCATGGTGATAGGAATTGCGCGAGTCGATTCCTCGTGCCGAGAAACCCTAGGGTGGTCGTCGGCAACCAGCGAAGAAAAAGCCCAGGCCGAAAAAAATAAAGACAAACAAAATATTCAAGAAAAACACCATACACCTATACACCAGCATACAAGCAGGTAGTATAGGCGTGCCCACCAATCAGAGTGGCTGATTAGTAGCTTAGCTCGCAATCAATAAAAAGTGAATAGGGCCTGTGGAAACGGATTTTGGCTGAATTTCGGTCAATGCTCAAAAGACAGCAAAATTACAGCAACCAAGAATAAGTGAAAGTTAGTGCCTGAGGCATAAAATATTGGTCTCAGTAGCAAGTTTGAAAACAAATACCGAAAAGTAGAAAAAAGCCAGGACAAAGCGGTTTGCTGGGAATGACAGAAAGCTAAGATTACTACGAAAAACCGCACAGTGATCAGAATATGTTGAGGACAACGAGGAGATATTTCAACTTAAACTTGGAAAACTGCGTAAATTTCCAGAGCAAAGTTAACGAAAGTTGAAAAAAATAGGGCCTATTAGGATTACAAGCTACAGCAGGATGTGGTGAAATTTGAAGATGTACAGAGAATAGACAGTGCAGATTTAGGAAAATTAGATCAGACGCTTAGAGGGGTGAAAGGGACGAAGGTACAATCAGGCAAACAGGGGAAGGAGCACAATATTTTCAAAGGGTACGAAAATTTGGCCGAAAGATGCCCCGGAAGTGCGTGTAACCAACGATGCTTATCTCTTCGTCTGGTATATTGGAGCGACACCAGGACTCATTAATAATAACTGTTGGGGATTTGCATACCAGCGTGTGTGCCCTGAACATCGGTAGTTTGTTAAGGATAGATCTAGCATTAATAAGTATTAAGTAGAGTTGAGATTTGAAGTAGTGTTTGAAGTATTTAAGCTTGTTAATCAGGCTTAAGTGTTCCACATAGCATAACAACCCCATGCTGCAATTAGTGTGAGTATCATGTTCACCTATATCTATCGAAATACCATCTATTTCTTTTGGGGTATAGTGAGTTTTATTGTTGGATTCAATATAGGATGAGGTAGTTCTAGGCCTGGGTAGGTTGGAGACTTGGGTAGGAGTTCTCATTTGGCCTATGCTTGTACAAGCATTGGATGTGATTGACAATTCCTTGTGCACTGGCCTGTGTCTGTTTTCTTCTCGATAGGAAGCCGACACTAGTGATACGGGTTCAGAAGATTTAAGATCCCCACCGGTTGTTTGGTTAGCGCTGACAGGGATGTGTTGCATAACAAATCATTGGTACCTTGTGATGCCCACGACTTCTTAATCTGCCTATTGTTTGGAGACATTCTAAGTGACCTTACTTGGGTTTCGTTATATGAATAGCTGCACTGTGGTTTGTTTCCCGGAAGACTTGTTCCGTATGATCTGCCAAAGTTAGTTTGTGTGTCATCCTTTGTAGACCCTGAGTACCTGGTGGCTGAGCTCCGAGTGTTGTCACTTATATAACACATTTATTTTCGAATATTAAATAAAAATTGTCTATTCACTTCCGCGAATGGACTATCTTTACAATATTCAAGTTGAATACACGCACAAAAATACATGGAAAATTTCTTTAATATTACTTAATTGTAAAAAAAAGAAAGAAAGAAAAATAGAAAATTTGCACAGCAGCCCATGTTATTTCGAATAATATGTACTTTTGCTGCAGGACTATCTGTTTTATGTATTTGTATGTGTGATTGTTCATGTCATGTGTCCATGTAAGACATTCATGTGTGGCGCAGAAGTGTGATTTTAATATCTAATATCTATAAAATCATTAAATGTGATACAAGAATCTTTTCAATTTTGAGCATTTGGATGTTGCTTACATATGTGAATCATAGGATATCAGCGCCAGTTGTGTGTAGCAATAGTCTTTAACATCGGAGAGTTTTATAAGGACAATATGCTCTTTGCGTGTACATAGTGTGGAGCAATTAGAAGATATAGAATAAACAAAATTGTCACGTATTTTAGGAGGTTCATAACAGTACTATAGGTTCAATGAGTATATTATATATGTGTATGAGTGTCACGATTTGTCTCGCAGTGTATTACAACAGATGGCAGTACAGTAAACGTTCACAGAGTAGTTTGATATGACAATAAATTTACAACATCATTGGTTCATTTGTTTTCCACGTCTGAGTCTATACGTTCCACGCATATAAGTATCATAGATTTTCAAAGAGCCTTTGATGGTTGAGATGCAGAGGTGCAAAATGTCGAAGGAGGTGAAAAGCAGTCTGCGAAGGTATTTTGCCGAGAGTTGACTGATCATCCCTCGATAAGAGATTACAACAGGAATTTGCAAGATTCTTTGAACTGTATATCCCATTGCAGACAAGAACCGTTGGCATGCAGCAACCATCGTTGGAGTTCCGTATTTTGACATCTTCGACGCATAGCTGATATAAATGAAGGCGTCGCTGCAGATTGTTAGATTTTCAAAGAGCCTTTGATGGTTGAAGGAGTGCGTTCGCCGTGGATCGAACCCCGGACCATGGGCATGGTCGGTGAGCGTCCTAACCGCTGTGCCACCGATGCGTGGTAGCGTCACTACACCAGCTACCAGTGTGACTTAACACAGTATGCGAGTAGGTTGTGTCGTTGTTGTCCTTATTTTTGTTTTTAGTTTGGTTGCTAGCATGGTTTTGAATATTATTTACTTTAAAGCGTGAGTTATTCTTGGGAGTCTGAATATGTTGGGGATTCTTCGCAACAAGTGGCGTATTTCGGTATGTTTTGCTACTGAGTTCCATTTGCGTTTTCACGTTTTGGCAAGAAGAGGATGTTGTCAGCTTACAAGAGGGATTGATTACCATCTTATGGCTGCCCATAGACATATTTAGATCCACCGTTGAGGGAGAAGAGGTTACTTAAGAAGTAAGACTATAGCTCAAAAGTCTTTCGTATTGTCTCGTTTTCTATGAGGCTATTTTTGTGAGATTAGAGAGGGGGGATGCTATGAGTTCTACCGTGTCCGCAGTGTGTATATCTATTTTATTGGCTTGCGGTGTCTTGCCAATTAGTTTATTAAGGTGATTGTAAGCACGCCTTTCAATCACTGTCTTATATGCTTCTCGAGTTGGCTTTGGGAGTGGCCTTTTCTTGCATTCCCTTTTATACCCGCGTAATTCTTTATTCTTACAGATTCTGAAGTTGATCTTGGTATAGTTGTACTCCTCTCGTCGAAATCTGTCGATTGATACCCATATCAATAGCCAATCTCCTGTAGTTTCTGTGATTCTGTAACTCATCAACTTTCCCATTACGTCATCCCGCCCCACCCACCTATCAAATTTAAACCCCTGTAACTTACGCACCCTTTTACTTTTATCCCCCGTGTTTGTACTCATTCTGCTCGTCTCTTTGAGTTCTATCGATTGAAAGCTATATTATCATCTTTCGACTCCTCTCATCGAGATCTGTGGTTTGATACCCATTTTGACACCATATCTCTGACAGTTTTGAGTTTTGATAATCGACGTCCTCCCATTGCGTCATCATTATACTCATTTCGTTGCCTTTCTCGAAGTGTTGTATCTGCCACATTTCTTCACCTGTTCCGTTATTCTAGGTATTTCTCGACTCTTCTCTCCGCGCTCCTTTGTTCGATAGTCGTTTTCACACTGCATCCCCTTCTTATTGTTTTCGAAAGTGGACTCCTTCATATCACCCCTTCCTCCCCATTCGTTTTCGGCTTTCGTATTTTGCTTCAATCCCAAAGTGATTACGTGGAATATCGTATAACACTACCTTTGTTTTCGTTTGTTTTTATTTCTGTTTTGTTTCGTTTTTCTTTGCTTTGTTTGATTTTGGTTTAACCATTTGTCAAGCCACGGGTGAGGGCCTATGAACGGTCCGTGGCACAACTAACAGTCCATCGTTGGTTGTCCTCCAAACTCGAACCTGCGATACCGCAATCTCCAGTCATGTCAGCTATGTCAAGCCAACCCTCATCACAATCCATGGCCTCTGCCATGGTTCAAGCTGACCCTCAC